>JAOEHX010031714.1:8411-29187 GCA_025448015.1 Bolborhynchus lineola
GGCCTATGAGTCCAGACTTCACATTAGCAGTTTGGTTAGGTTTATTGTGATATGGAGTTACTTACACCCCACAGTTTCATAAGCAATTCAAGACCATTAGTAACTAAGGGAAGAACTTCCTATTTACAGTTACAGTTAGTACACAGAGCTTCGCCATAGTAATAAAACCTTCAGCTGCACTTATTTGTATTTATTCTGTATGCTAAGCATTTTGTTTGGGCAGCCACTAATTTATTTTTCCCAATGCAGGAAATCAGTTATTAAATATACTCACATTTAATTTATTGGGTTTTTTGTTTTTTTTTTTTAATTACTCTATTACCAGGAATATATGACCTCTGCTAATCTTTTTATTTGACCAGTTTGGGGTTTTTTAGCTTATTTAGGTCTATGGTTGCACTTTTGCAAAGTTTCCTGAGGTTCGTCTCTTGGGTGTGCTTCAATTTCTTCTTCAGGTAACTTTGCATACACTGATCACCTGCATACCTTCCTGTGAGCTTATTTCTCTTTCTTTGTAGTAATGTAAGCTGAAATGAAGGTCCTTCTCTTTTGTACAAAGAGTCAGACACATTAGCGATTATTTAATGAGAATTATAGTTGTGGAATTGATATGTTGCTTGTAACTTGCTTTTCTGACTCAAGAGATGCTCATGTTAAAAATAGTGTTCACATGAAATCACTACTCAAGTAGCAGAGTGTGCATGATCACCTAAGTGAGTTCAAGCTGGTACTATAAAGTGAGTCAACACTAGCACAGTTATACAGCTGTATCAGTAAATGCTCCAGCCACACCAGCCTACTACCTAGGTAATTCTTGTTTGAGTGTGTGCTAATACAAGAATGTCCTATAGCAAAAGAGGTTTTATTTCTGTATTTCTCCTTGAAATCATTTTGAACAAGAGGGACAGTTTGAAGAAAACTTACAAAAAAACTTACATCCCACAAAACCACAATTGTTTCTGCTGCCCAGCCATTTCTGGGGCTAGAACAGCACTGTTTTATTTTTATATTTACAAAGAAAATCACATTTCTTCAGAGAAGAGGTGTTTAAAGTGTTATTCTGTGAACTTTGTATTATAGAAGTTTTAAGATATTTACTGTATGGAAGAATTTAGAGGAAAAAAAATGTCACCTGCCTGTACAGGCTAAATACAAGTAAATATTGAACTCCTCATGAATATAACTTGGCAAGAAGATAAAGCTAAAGATAGCAAATGCAGAACTTTTAATTCCAGTTTTTGCAAGCTGCTATATATTATTATTCACAAGGGTAATGAAATAATAACTTTGCTTAGGTCAGGGACCTGATAGTTTTCAGAAACTGTCTGTAATGAAAAGTTCAAATACCTTACAGGTCACTTGTTCAGTTCAGCTTTATAATCTTGCTAAATATTCTGCCAGATGACAATATTTGGCTGTGAATAAATACATGTTGCACACATTTTGAAAAGACTAAATTGTTTTTATCTATATGTAAATGCACTTTAAATGTATTGTGGCGGTTGTTCTCATTATGTTACTGATGCAACAGATGACATACTCATTGTTATAACTGAAAACCAAAAATACTACTAGAGAAAAAAGGTGTTCATTTAAAATGTGACATGGAAATAAAAATCATAGCACTGTTATTAAAAGAAAAAAAAATGCAGAATGAATGCTATCTCTTAATGACAACAAATGTTGAATAACTTGATCAGATGCAATAAGTTACTTACACTCGGTAAAACCAGAGCACTTAAATGCTGAGTAAATGTCTGAAAAAAATCCTTGAAAAAAAGGATTTTTACAGTTGAAGGCAACTGTCAAAGGTTTAGCAGGCTCTATGCTGCAATAAGATGATAAGGATCTTAAACTTGCTAGGTTTGAGATGTGATTCTTAGCATGACAGAGAGATTTTGAAGAGACCCAGGGAAGGAGATATGGTTTGTTTAAGCAAACAAAAAATATCTAGTTACTAAAAAGATTACAGATGAAAAAAGGGGCTTTTGATTTATAAACAAATAATTATATTTTCACTTGAAGAAAATCTATTTTAAGAGTGAGCTGACATTCAAAAACAATTGGTACTTTCCACATAAAGATGAATCTTCAGGAGATCGATAGAAAGAAACAGATCTGTCAACACAAAGAAGTAAACTCTATTCTGAAAGAAAAGGCTGAATCCAAAACATTGAGCAAGGACCTTATTCTTCCCCTAAAAAAATCTCCAAACTCCCTCCTTCTCCAGGAAGGATAACACTAATCCTAAAGCATACGCAGTGCTTTACCATATTCAGCTACACAAAAAAGATCCAGAATCATACTATCCTCAGTACAAAGCCCCTCAACAGAAAAACTAGGTTCCAACTATTAAGAAATATATTACCAAAACCATTCTAACCATTCAATTCTACCATTTATTACTTTATGTTAGTTTTGAATTGTTGATTTGATAAAGTGATTTTTTACTACCCCTCCCCATGGAGTCCTGTCCCCAGGATTCAGGTCACTGAAGATCTGGGTTCTGAGATTAGTTACTCCAAAACAGAAACAGCATTTGCTACCTTTAGCCCCTGTGGTCTGGGATCACAGACAGAAGAGAGTCGCTACCTTCTTTTTTCTCTCCTCAGAAAGAAGGAAGTAATGAAACAGTTTATTACTGACAGCTGGAGTGGTGACAGTTGGCCTACACTTAGGACAATAAGGTCTTACTAGATTGTATTTGCTTATTAAATTATAAGTTTAACTTTCTGTGAAAGTAGTCACTGTTTCCATGGGTAATTGCCCTGTTTATATTTAAGCCACTAACCTTCCTGGAAGCAGTCACCCAACTTAATTTCATCCAGAGAATCTCCTTTTACTATTTTCAATTTCTTCCCTCATCACTTCATTATATTTTCACAGTGATTTTGCTCTTCATTCTCCAGGCTTTTCACTAACATATCTATTCTTACATAAAACAGCAGGACATACGCCAGGATATTTATGGAGACCCCAGAGCATTGAGATGAATGTGTCTCCACCTCCTCCTTACAAGGGCATATCTCCAAGTAACAAGAAAGACACACACAGAGTTACATTTTTGCAAGAAAATAAGAAAAACTGGATTTCTTATTAGGGTAGAGATCACAGTGATCATGTCAAATAAGAAAAGAGTTTGCACAGCTCTCCCCTTTGCCACTGTACTTTTGCAAGCTGACCCATGCTCACTGCTCCAAATCAACTCTCTTCATCTCTCTGCCTGATCCAGTTGACCCCCACCAGCCTGCCCTCACTCACCCTGGGCCCTTTCTGGCATCAGCAGCCAGGATCTTAACTGGAAACCATCAAGCACCTATGAAAAGTTAACCGTTCTGTCTGAATTTCTACTGCCAAGACAGATGCTTCCTGAAAAAAGCTCTACCCCATATACTGTCTGGAGAGACCAAGAAAGTAGATCCTGACTTTATGAAATGCCACCAACATTTTGATGCAAAATGCAAATACAATCTCAT
This sequence comes from Bolborhynchus lineola, assembly GCA_025448015.1. Taxonomy (NCBI): domain Eukaryota; kingdom Metazoa; phylum Chordata; class Aves; order Psittaciformes; family Psittacidae; genus Bolborhynchus; species Bolborhynchus lineola. The sequence continues at coordinate 11,888 of JAOEHX010031714.1, forward strand.
TGGTGAAGCTAATATTGTAAATAATTCTGTGTGAAAAAGGTGCTGTTTTCTTAGTGTTATGTTGAAAACTCAGTAACAAGTCATTCTTAAAAAGGATGCAGTGTTAAAAGCACAAAAAAGCTCTCATCCGTCCCCACACCTCCTTGCCTACCTTTTCCAAGTCAGCAACAGACCTAAACATGCATTTTTCTCTCCAAGGGTGACAAAAACATTGGCGATATTGCAGAAAAGTAGAGAGCTATCAGGTTATTTCTCCTGAGAAAACCAGCATTCTCCCCTGACGTGGAGAACAATATGAATTTTTTCCTAGTCCTGTAACACTTGTGAACTGCAAATCTAGTATTGTTCAGCATGTGTCCTGAAGCAGATGTAGTCACAGAAATGACAGAGCATGGCTGGAAGGAGAAAAAGGCACCACATGGACACTTATTAACCTCACAATTGAGTGTGCAGGAACAAAGACAGCAAAACTGAGATTTTAATTTAATTTGTACATGTGCCTCAGTCTAAGAATTGGCAGTAATAATAAATAGCCATTTAGTGACTGCAGATACCTTTGAGCTAAATTTTTGTTTCAGACATGAAAACAGATGTTGTTATTGTGCGGTTTTGTTATTGTGGAGAAGAGTCCCTCCTTCACCACACTGTACTACAAGAGAAATAAAACAAGAACAAGTCAAATATTTGGTCCAGGCAAGGATGAATAATGCCCTTCCTCCCCAGCACATGCTTCTGGGGAGCCCAGCAGCAAAGCTTGCAAATCTAGGGGTTTGCAACTCAAACAGTATCCCCTACTAAAGGGACACAACCAAGCACTATATCAAGGCCAACTTCCTGTACTGTTGAGCATGGTTCAGAACAGAAGTGAGTTTAGCTCAGGCTTTGAAAAAGTCACACAGTGAGGCATCCTGTCATTCTTGAATTTAAAGCCATCTTGCTGTGTAAAATCTTCCTTTGCTCCTGGTTCACAGTCCCAGGACACTCTGGCAATGAAATGCACACACAATGATGCAATTTCAGGCCATATAAATGTGTTTAGTTTAAACATTTCTATGGTTAAAGCATCCCACAGAGTTCAATTCAGATTTCTTGCTTTAGTGTTCAACTTTTCTGAAACATATTGATTTAAGGAAATTTCAAATCAGAGGCAACCAGTGTGCCTTTTAAATGGTACTGAGTCATGAAACATGAACGCAGTGTGAACCACTTAAACACAGATATTCAATTTTTGACAATTTTTGCTTTGCTGAAGAAAACTCTATATAAGCTTATTCTCTGAACAAAGAGTACTGTTGTAATGTAGTAATACCACACACAAAGCAGCCAACATAGCCCAGAAAGAATGGAAGATGAAGAAACTGCTATATGAAAACACCTGCAGAATTTAAGGTGCAGTGCATAGGTCTCCATAAGAAGGGAATAAATGGCTTCACAGAACTAAAGGATTTCCCTTCAGACTTCTCATAGCTGCCAGCAGTTGCCAATTAAACTCAGAAAGAATCTGTCTGCCCTGAATGTATACTGTTGAAAGACCTGGAAAAGTCTTGATGGGGAACACATCATCTTTAATCTGATTTGAGAGTAAAAAAAATTATAATCCAAGGATCTCCTTCTAAAGGAGCAGAAATGGTCCTGAAGATTGTTGCTTTGTAACATTCGCTGATATACCAAGAAACTTGAATTCTGATAGTTCTGTTTTCTGTGAATCAGAAAAGCATTTCTCTGGCATTAGAAGTGTGAAATGGCATCTGAAGAAGAAACTAGGCTTTACCAAATCAGTGATATTTCCCTCTCTCCCCAGTGTATCAACCTAACCTTGAACTGATGTTTTTTGAAATACCAACTGAATGCTTTCATAATAGCTAAATGCCTTGGGTTTTAACTTAAGCCAGTGAAGTAAAATTTACTCAAGTAAGGATAGTAAGGTAGACTCAGAATGCAATATTTGCATAGGAAGTTAATCTGTGTACAACTGTATGTTTGGATTTTCAGAAAAATAAATAAAACCCCCAGTGATTAGATTCATGCAGACCTTCCCATCTCCCTTTTTGTTTTCATTAAAACTTTAACACATGGGACCAATCTAGGAAGTTCCTAGAAACAAAAATCCTGAATCTGCTTTCAAAATGTCAAAACAAAAGAGAAAGATTAGTCTGGTACAGTTGAAAGCATCGACATATTAAACATTAACTTTTAAGTTGCTAAAATCATTCTTTATATTTCATAAGTTTTTGACACTTTATAAAAAAAATTAATGGTGTTACATTACGTTTACTTGGTCACCATGGCAAATAGAATTCACAAATAAGAAAAATTAAAAGTTAATTTATTACCATATTTTTAACAGCATATTAATAATTTATACAGAAGAATGAGAAATACATCTGCTGGGAAACACACACTTAATGTTAAGAATATATAAAGACAGACTAATATTTGTGAACAAGGTTTGGGTACTGTACTAAGGGTCAAGTGTGAAAGGGAGATTCTGATTTACCACTGAAATGGAAAGCTCATTTTAAGAACTAGAGAAATATTTAGAATTAATTTAGTGGAGTGCTTTGAGTAACATTTCAGCTGTTCTGAAATTATTTAGATGAGTAAGGTGAGGGTTTGGTGGTGTACTGAGTGAAATGGTCCAGGGCACTTGCATTAAGACTTAACTGCAACTGCAGTAAGACTATTCATAAAAGCAACTTCTTCACATCAGCTCTAACTACTGTCTTCGAAGGTCATTAGGGATATTAAAGTGATATTGAAATTCATGGTATGGTTAAATCTGTATTTCTTCCATTTCCACACATTCCCCCACCTTTGTAATTGCAACTAGAAGTCCTGTATATGCTTACAAAAAGTTAGGTCCATGTCTCTGTGGTTGTTTTGTGCTAGGACTTGCTGAGCTTGGTGCTGCAGACACTGACGCACCCTCAACCAATGCCCCATTTTACCCTGTACCTCCAGGCACATGGAGCTTTTTCCATTTCCCTGTGTTCCAGGCCTGTTTGTAGTTAAGGTTACCTTCCCTCTCAGCAGCCTTTTCTCCACTAGCAAAAGTCACATCTATAACAGGAACTGTTTGCAGCTATGCCAGGCTCATTTCAAAGCAGCTGGAAAATTAACTTTAAAGCACTTCTTTTTCACCCGCCTTTTCTTGTCATGAGGATATTGCAGTAAGGCTAGCAAAACCCTTCACCAGAATGCTGTACTTCCACTTCTGAGTGAAGTCTTATTACAGATTTCCTCTATCTCATAGAATAACATTAAAACATAACTTTGCAGAATATTCAATACCTTGATGGTACAACTGTTTCCACTAACATATGACAGAGTTTTAACTTCACTTAAGGGATCTAGAATAGTGCAAAAATCAGTCCTCCAAGAAGTAAGACTGTTAGGGAAAGAAAGAAACCAAAACCAAACAACAATCTGGAATCCTGATATAGGACACTGTGCAAAAGGAAATTACGTTTCCCTGGAACTTAAAAAAAGAAAGAAGTGAAAGCTCGAGGGTTCCCCCACCTCCACTCCCAACATCCTTTATTAAAACCAATGATCTGTAAAGGCCCTCTGAAAAGATCAGGGCCATAAACACGATTGTTATCTGGGCCTTCAGCTGAGGGACTACCGGGTAAGCTAATCTCATGTGCTATATTTATCTTCACAGCAGCAAACATGATGATATTCTCTTTTAAAAATGGGGAGAATGCTCTACGTGGCATGGCAGCCTGCCAGCAAGAGGCAGCCAAGGTAACACAACATCCTGCAAGAAGCCAGCAGGAGTGCAGAGCACCAGGATTTGGTTGCTAGTTCCTTTGAGCCTGTCTGCTTTACAAAGAATATCAACCCATTTTGGTGCACCTCCACTTAGGGCAAAAACCTGTTAAGTCAGCAGAAGTGAGATGGTGGCCACAGCTCTCAGGAGGAAAGTTTCCTCCTTTGGTGCCTTATTTTATATTCCAAGGTGAAACAGCATCTTCTGAAACAGATACTGGGAACCACTTGCTGTTAAAGTTCAGCCAGAAAGTCCTGAGGAAAGCTTCTATAGAAGGCGGAATGAGACCACCAATGATTACTTACCTCAAAAGATAATAGTGATACAAATGGCACTATGATTTCTGACAGTTTATCCATGCCTTGTGTGTTACATAGTAAGGAAGCCTCACTTCTAAAAATCTACAGTATTGCACCAGGAGACCACAGGTTGAAGTAATTAGATTTCAATGCAGGTGCACAAAGGCAACAACGAACTGCACAACTTTTCAGGTGAATGAAGATGACAGGATGCCAAGAGAGTTACAGTGAGCAGACTTCTTTTCAAATGCTATAGCACAAAAAGAAAACCAAAGCTCATCAAGCATCAGAAAAGAAAAACAGCACTTTGTTCCTCACCCAGCTTTCACCAAGTGGATAAAATTCAACTTGCTGTTCCATCTTGCTCTGACAGACTGATGTAGTTTCTAGGTCAGATACTGAAACATGAATTCTATGATTCTGTGAAATCTTCTGCTGCTCGGACTGAATATATCAACATGCAGACTCTTTGTTTTCCCTGCTCTCTCCCATTTTTCATACTTGCTTTCTTTTCCTGGTGCTGCTCTCTTTTTCCTGAGCTTACTAAGTCCACCAGTTATACTTGTCCGGTCTGGCCTCTCCTAACTGAGTCTTGCTCAGTTTTGGTTGTCACAATAAAGGTGAAAAACATCCCTAATGTTTGAAGAGGAGAGATTCAAGATCAGTGACATGGAAATACAGGAATATAGCACAACCTGTCCTGGAAAAGGAGGTGAGAAAGAAAAAGAAAAATAATACCTGACATTGTTCCGGTCATACCAAGACATTTCCCAAACTCTCATAGATCTAGTGCTGAATCATTTCAATATGCAGCACAGTTGCTGGAAACAGCCCTCATCATATGCATTAACATGTTACACAGCATTCATAATCTCTAAACAGCTGTTCCAATGTACTCATCAGGACTTCAACTTTTCAAAGTCTTATGGAGAGCTTGGAAAAAAATGGTCAGTATCTCTTAATGGGCCAAAAAGCAGATTGCTCATCAGTATATTTTGATACATTGATTCATTAAACATTTTGGTTTTGTTAAATGAAGAGATGCTTTTATTCTTGTTATAGAAAAAAAAAACAGCACCACAGCTGCTGGAGTAAGGCAAAACCAATGCAGGGCCTGGTGAATATGCAATTCTGCCAGTGTATATCAAGAAACTGAAGAAGCAAGAACTATTTACAGATTTTGTACTCTCAGTTCATAAAACTCAATCCTTGTAATGCAAATTCAGAAGAGCCAGCAGTCTAATCATTTGGTAGAGGTTAAATAGTTAACAGGCCTTATCTCTTAATAGATGGTGCAATGATGGGAACTCAAGATCAGATTTTTTTTATCATGAAACAATCATAAAGCAGTCACTCAAAGTTCTGTAGAATCAACTGCTATCAGCTTATCAGCTAAACAAGATATTGTGAAATACAGCCTCTTAGCTTGTTTTTACTTTCATGAGGAAGATAAACACACAAAATCAGACCAAGTGTAAAGAGTCACTGGCCTCACAGCCTGTTGCCATTACTAGCCACTAGCAATTGCTTAAGGGAGGAGCACCAAGCCATGACCCGCCTGTGCCCATGTTTCTGCACAACAGGCACCTTCTTAACAAGTGAGGGTGGGGTTTTTTGCATCACATAATCCTTGACGGTCCCTCTCCCTCACCACCATCAATTCCTTCAGCTTTTGGTTTCTATAGTTTGCCATGACAAGGAGTCACACAATTTAGTGGGCAGCCACCCATAGCACTATTCAAGTAAGTACATCCTCTACCTGCATTAACACGAGAAGGACTTGAGGGTTTTCAAAAGTCAGATTATCCCTTCATATGTAAGGCTCTTCCTAAGGTTCTGCTTTGCAGACATTGCCACTGAATTTACGCATGAAGAATAGTATCTGTTTCACAGTTATTAAAGGCACATGCACTCTGCTGCTACAACAGCTCTGGGCCTTGCACAAACTTCATTGTACTTCCATTCTGACTTCCAACTTTGATCTTCTGGTCTTAACCTCTCCAAAACCCGTATCCCAAATCTAGTTACCTCAGGCAACTCAAGATCAATGCAGCACAGCAATCACTCTCATTAGACATGAACAAGCCACGTCATATGCAGCAGCAATGCTTACCACTAAAAAATGTCGGGGTGAAAGATGTTTCTAACCATCTTCTCCACTAGATCCAGAGGAAACACCACATCAGATATAAGTTAATTTCCTTGGGTTTGTGGTGTTGCTGTTTGCTTCCTTAGACATTAAGTATTTGCTAGTGACAACTCTTCTGCTTTAGACTTAAAAAAATGAAGTTTTGGGTTTTTTGTGGTTATTGAGGAGGTGGGAGATGCTAAAATGAGAAAACAAATGTGTGGTGCTGTCTGCTTTCCTTTGAGGAATCTTGGCATCTTAGAACATGGGTACTTTACAGGGAAAGCATAACATGTCCATGTATTAAAAAGAAGTCTGTGAACCATCTACTACAAGCAACATGACAGAACTATTTCAGCTCAATAGAGCAAAATTATGCATAATGTGTTCATCAGCTCTGAGAGTTACACTACACCTTAACCATTTTATGGAATAAATTACATAACTAAATACCTTCTGTGCTCCTCTGAGGCAGCTCTACTGTGGCTTAGAAAATCTAGCGATAGTACTCTAATGAAAGCCTGCTTTCTAACAGGATAAAAAGGTTTCTATATGCAATTGCTTCATAGTTTAAATTTTAAGATGCAAAAACACATACTCCCCCACATTTTTTAGTGATCCCACTTCAACTGGAGGAGGGTATGAGTTAGAAACACCACTTTTGCTAGCAGGAGTTCCATAAAGAAATGGAGAAGAATGCACACCCCAGACCATCTCGCTCAGCTGCCAGCACCAACTTCTGCCATGCTGGGGCAATCACCCTTCCTTGAAAGGGCAAATACCAATGCTCCAGGGCACTTTCCCCATCCTTGCCTGCCCAATATTGCTCTCTGTGCCTAGAAACCTCCTGGCATGATGGATGGCTTTTGAAAACCCTTGCCACTTTTCCAAGGTAAATGCAGCCCAGAGTACCTGCCCATCTCCACAGGCAATAAGGCCAGTGACCACTCCAGCTCCCCAAAGCACGTGCTGCATGGGAGCCAGCAGCAGGATACCTAAGGAGGTCACCACTGCCATTCAAAACCTACCATTTAATGGTCACCAACCCCCTCTTGGAGCAAGTGAGAGAACTGATAAGCAAACATAGACCTGCAGCAAAAACTGGTCCCTCTTGGACAATTCTTGCTGTCTGAGGGTTAAGCTATACTTAGACTCCACAAACAAACCATATAAAGATGATGCAAGGCAGGCACACACTGAGGTATCTTTCACAATGCTCTCCACTAAGCAATAATAAAATGTAAGTAATTATAAGTGAATTATTGGCCTTCAGCTGTGCTATATAAACACAGCTTCTGCTAAACAAATGTCTTTAGTGAATTTTGTTAGCAGCAGCTCACCATGAGAAACCAGTGTGTGTATATAGTAGTATAACATTGTTATTGTGGTTTTATAGGTAAAAGTAGTTCAAATGGATTAATACAGCAGCCCTGGCAATACTATTGTTATTAATATAGAGGCAGTTAACTTTATCACCAAATGATGTACCCTTATCTCATTTTCTCAGTACTCTGGAGGAACTTCTGCAATATCATGCATATACTACATACACATCAGAACAGCAGACAGCTGTGTGATTAAAGAAGCTACACTGCCAAGATACCAATTCCTAAGAAGTTATGAATCATTAAATAAAAATGTAAGTGATTTCTGTGGGCATGAGAAGTTATTGTTATGCTACAGAAATATGCATGTGTTATTAAATTATTTGGTTGGTTAACTCTTTGCAAACAAGGATGACAGAAGCCAAAATGGTGCTAGGATCTTGTTAATCAGTATTCAAAACAAGGGAAACTGGTTTTATTATGTAACAGAATTGTGTAAACCAACATCACTCTTACATTTAGAGAAGAAAAAAAGGCAAAACAACAAAAAGATACCCCTGTAATTGCAGTTGCAATACTCAGAGAGTTTCAAAAGGCCACATGTTCCTGGTACAAAATACTGACTTTTGCATTTAAAACTAATGAAATTATAGCTGTCTAAAACCACTCATATCACTCAAATAAACAAATAAATATAACACAAAATCATTAAAAAAAAAAAAAAAGATACATAAGTAAATCTTCTCTGTCTTTAACTCAACTTAAAATTCAGCAATTCTTTATGTACCTTTGGGCTACCCTTTCTTCTAACTTCTCACTTATCTGTAGGAATATTCTTCATCATCTTGTAAGGACACTAATCATGCTGAACAGCAGCTCCCGTAGATGTTATTTTTGATGCCACTTACTCTCACATCTCTAAATTGAAAACTACTTTATTAAAAATGAGTTTAGAACTTCCTATTGTTTCTGTGAAAAAGTCTCAGCTGTATCTAACATTGGCAGCCAAATAAGGAATTTTGTTTGATTTCTATGTTAAACAGGGTGAAAAGGAAGTTACAAAATGCCTGCAGATTTCAGCCTGGTTTAAGCAACTTCCTAAGTCTTCACCAGGTCAGGCAATCCAGCTACTAGGAGGTACTGGAGTAGCATTACCTGGAATTACCTTGCAGAGAAGTTTCAGGGCATAGCTGTTGTAGAGTTTAAACAACACAAGTACTGACACCAGGTACACCTCTCAGATGTTTAACAGAGTTGCAAGAATTGTGGCAACCCACAGTCCCCCAGCACTGCTGATTCTCCACTGCAGCTCTGGCCTGCGTTAACTTAACCAGATATATTCTTACACTCCTGGTTCAAATTCCCCATTGCACTCCGTATATTTCCCCTCCAACTATCCTCATCTGTCACCTATAATTCTCATGCCTGCCTGTAGCACTTCTCGAATAAACTTATGATGGCTATCCATGTAACTGAAAGGTTTATTCTGCAGTCATAAGAAAATAAGGAAGAGCATAAATATTTCACTTAACCAGCCATTCAACTCATACACAACTTAATCCATTTTGAAGCTTTCTTCGGTGATTTTTTTCTATTCATTTTGTTTCCCAGAGAATGCTCCCAGTCTCTGCATGCCTCCTCTTAGCAGCATTTTTCTATATCACTTATTTTTACTTCTTCCATCTCCATCTCTACTCTCTTGTCAGAAGCAGGCTAAGAGCACACACTGCTTTCCAGGTGGCTGCACACCACTGTGAGGGTGACTGATATTAAGTATTATTTCCCCTGTTCTTTCCACAACCTGCTTGTAATTTGGTTTCTTAGGGATACCAAACTATTTTTTATTTGTGGACTGGAGTTAATTCTGAAGCTAGCAAATCAGAATGTAAACAGCACACATTATTCCTTCTGTTGTACATTAACTTGCATACATCAACAATCAATTTGACTCAGCATGTGTTACACAGGTGCCTCATTTTGCCAGGTCCCTGCAAAATTCCTTAGTATAGCATGTCTGTATTATTAAGATGCAAACAGGATGCCTCGGAGTTCAAGAAATCTAACTTAAACATACACTATCTGAAATTGGACACAGTATTTTCTTTGATGTGCCTGAAACAGTCATCTTGCTCTCATAGCTTACTACGCCCCTTCAGGACCTGTCCTCTAAGAGCTTCACTGACATATTTCCTTGGCATTTTTCAGAGGATAGTGACCAGAAGGCAGACACAAATTAAAACTGAACAGCATAGAATCATAGAATAGTTAGGGCTACAAAGGACCTTAAGATCATCTAGTTCCAACCCCCCTGACATGGGCAGGGGCACCTCCCACTAAACCATGCCACCCAAGGCTCTGTCCAACCTGGCCTTGAACACTGCCAGTGATGAAGCATTCCCAACCTCACTGGGAAACCCATTCCAGTGCCTCACCACCCTTACAGTAAAGACTTTTTTCCTCATATCCTATCTAAACTTTTCCTGTTTAAGTTTGAACTCGTTACTCCTTATCCTCTAACTACAGTCTATGACACAAGTCTGTTAACACCACCACATTTGTGCATGCAGCCCCTCCAGGAACACATGGAGGTACTTTGTCCTAAAGCATTTTAAAGTTCTCAGCTCAGTTTGAAGGTAGAAGCATCATTTTTCCAAAGATATCTGTACTGATTTCACAAAGTCAAAGTCCCTCTCAGAATACTTACTACTGCTGACTGAGTCTTTGAATATAGTTCCCTTTGAGGAGACGTCCTTGATCATAACTTTTGAAGCAACAATTAGCTCATCTTCAAATGACATCCAATTGCAGAAATAGATTAGTATACCACTGAAATCAATGCAGCTCTGTGCAAAACACGGTAGCATTCAATGTGACTCAGGGTGGTCTATAGTTGGACACTGGCTGCTCTTCATGGTAATCTCAATGCTTTACCACTTGCCAGTGTGATCAGACAGAAACAACATTAAGAACATTAAGAAGTCTACCTGGCCAAGTCCAAGATAGATCTCTCCAGCAAACTTCATTTCTCAGACTAGCATATTCTACCTATCCAGCAATAACAGTGTGAAAGCATATACTTCATGAATTTACGTGAAAGATCAGCACTGTGACGGTATTGCAAGAAGAAAAAACTAAGGCAAGAAAACACTTTCACAGGATGACTCAGGAATTTAAACATTTGCATGAAAATTCTTGAAAAAGAACACAAAAATGCAAAGGTGGGGGAGCTGCAAAACATTGTAGTTACCAAAAAAGAAGCAACAAGAAGTAACAGCCAGAAGGAAACAGGCAGAGATAGAAATGAGTGTTATTTTAGAGGAATTTTGTGTTTGCCTCAGTTACACAACTACCAGATTGCAACTTTGCAAATATATTTCCAACTCTACTGAAGGACATTTGAAAACACAGGAGGGGGGGAAATCCAGGGCAATTGCTTAAAACTGTTGAGGTTTAAAATCACTCAGAAATAGAAAGGTCCATAAAGTATTTTAACAGATTTTCAACACATTATCATCAAAAAAAAAAGAAAAAAAGATATCCTTTGAACATGGATAGGATGGGGAAAGGTATTCTCATTCGATAGGAGGAGAAAGTTGCAGCTGTTCAAGCTGGAGAAGAGAAGGCTGTGGGGAGACCTCATTGCAGCCTTCCAGTATCTGAAGGGGGACTATAGGGATGCTGAGGAGGGACTCTTCATTAGGGACTGTAGTGATAGGACAAGGGGTAACGGGTTCAAACTTAAACAGGGGAAGTTTAGATTGGATATGAGGAAGAAATTCTTTACTGTAAGGGTGATGAGGCACTGGAATGGGTTGTCCAGGGAAGCTGTGAATGCTCCATCACTGGCGGTGTTCAAGGCGGGCTGGACAGAGCCTTGGGTGGCATGGTTTAGTGGGAGGTGCCCCTGCCTATGTCAGGGGGGTTGGAACTAGATGATTTTAAGATCCTTTGCAACCCTAACTATTCTATGATTCTATGATTCTATGAGATGGGAAAGTCTAGGATTCAGAGATGTACAAGTAATTTAGAACTAGACGTTACAAGGAGAACAGGAAAGCGTCATAACTGTAAGACCCTACCAAAGCAAAATTTCTTGAACACCACATGTGCAGCAGAGATAGCTAGTTTCTGCTGCTGGGCTATTGAAAGCACTGAGGATGCCAGGCTAGAGTTAGCTTGCAAGACTGATGGCAATCTGCTTAATGTAACTACATTCAACAAATGCTTAGGACAGCTCCGTGAGAAGGATCATATACATACATCACCATGTTCAATATTTCACCCCACACCACCAAAAACAACCACAGGCTTGAAGCTAAAAGGACAAAGACTTCTGGTAAGTGCGCTCAATTACATCATTGATTCTCTGGCCCAATAGTTTTCTAGCCTTTTTATAAAAGCATTACTGATGTTTGTATTTCAGAGAAAGAATGCAGTCCAGGTTTCATCTGTGTTGTAGACAGTTAGCTTCTGCTAGCATATAGGTTTCTCTTCTCCTCCCTTCTTCTCCCCTATGTAGTGAAAATAGAGGAAGAAAAATTACAAACAAACTTTATAAACTGAGATGCCTGCTTCACACCACCTGGTAGCATGGTGCACCAAGACAGCATAATTTTCAGTGTTAGCCCTGTGCTATTTCCTTTTTTCAAATCAACACCACGTAGCTTAGTGACTTGCCATGGGTAAGGAAATCTTTAGTTTACATTTACGCAAAAAAGCTGTTTCCCTGAAAAACTACTCATTCCTCTTTACATATGACAGAAGTCTGCCAAGAGCAGTACTGGAAATGCATCAGGGACACCTAAACACTCGCTATTCCCTCCAAAAATGTTCAGTTTAGAAGGCAACTCATAGAGTACAAAGAAAACCAAACATAATTATCTGAAATATTTCACAACTGCAAGGAAACACCAGAAATGATGCCATGCCTATCACCAGATACAGAGAGATAAGCAACCCTCAAAATTGACAGAGTGAAAAAAAATTCTCACCAGCTCACAAAGGTCCAGGTTCTTCAGTGAGCTTTAGTCTGAGCATCCATGTCACGTATTAAAAATACAAACTCTAGCAGAAAGCAAGGAAAGACAGCAAACCAATCTTCTGGGGAGCAAACAAGTAAAATTAAACCTGCTTAGATATGTCAGAAAAAGGATTCCTCATTTTGGAAGCAATCAGCATGCACGAGCTGGTAAAATACTAGGAACTTGCTTCTCAAATGGATTTCTACATCAGAGTTGCTAGTATCTGCCTACAGAAGCACAGATCTCTTCTGGTGTTTTAGTTGACAGTGTATGAGACTTTACAGCTGAGTAAGGCTTTCTAAAATAATCATACAGAAAAAGTAGTGGTGTTTTAAAGCCCAAGTCATTGCTACATGTGTATCACCACAAGCATGACACTGCAGGACTCATATTAAAACAAAATTTTATCACTAGACCTTCCTTACAGCCAAATGCAGAGGAAAGGGTATAAAATCAGCTGAGAATTCCTAACCACAGCTATGCCCACTCAGTTTAATAACAAAATGAATAAAGAGAAGAAAACGTTAGCATGAGTGATGTTTATCTGGGAATTTAATGGGAACAAGAAAACCCAAACCCATACAGCCCACAAAACACAAGTGGGTCTCAGTACTACCATCTTCTAAACTATAGACATGTATCAGGGCAACATATAAATATCCAACAATTAATCCAGAATGAAACAGACACACTAGAAGTGTTCAATTTTCTAAAGCCTGCAGCAATAATCAGTTCAGCTTTTGCCATGTCAAAATAATAGACTTTGCTGCCTACATTTCAGATGAAATGCACCAAGAATACATTTCAGAATGAGATTCCTGAACAGTGTTAGGAAAGCAGGAAAAACATATCAGAATGGCCATATCTGTTGAAATAGAGTGAACTGTCTAACTTGAAATTATCTGATTTATTGAACTGTAGAGACTTCAGTCAAATATCTTCTTGCTGTAGCATGCAGAAAATAAACCACAGTTCCACCACACAAAATAATGAACAGTGCAATGCATTAACATCAGCATTTATCTTTCTTCTATGCTTGATCAACGAAAATACTTGGAAACCATTTATGAGCTTACTGCCTGTCTCAGTTTTTCTAGGAATGGTGTCAAAACTAGAAAGAAAGCAGTACAATGAACCACATTGTAATGTTTGACTTTGGCTTGTATTGCTCAATAACTGCTCACAGCTAAGATGGTTAACATCTTCTAAGACCAGAACTAAGACTGCATCATTCATAGAATAATATGACCACTTATATTAGGTTATGGTTAAGGTTGGAAGGGACCTTAAAGCTTATCTAGTTCCAAACCCCTGCTTTTTCCCTTTCCCTACAAGTGTGTACCTTTCCTTACCAGTCAAGCCAGAAAAATGATGCAGTTAAAATGGGTAAAAATCCAAAAATCAAATTGAAAAAGAGGTAAACCAAACCCAAAACAGCTGAAAGTCGAAATCCTGAATGGAGATTTATATTTCTGCAGTCAAATGCAAAAGGTAAAGCAGTAACGAGTAGCAGTTGCCTTGTCTACATTTGAGCTGAGAGCCTGAACTTACTCTATCATTTCAGGTTATGAGCAGAAAATCTACTGTTTCCAAAGACTCCACAAGATGCCTCTCAGCCAGAAAGAATTCAATCAAGTCACAGCTACTTTAAAGATAATTATCTAATGTTTACCTACAAGTAAATTATCTACTACATGGTGATCTCATGTGTTCATACACTGGAAATCTTATCCCTCTCCTGGTATGTATCAGTACTTTCAATGGTCGCATTAATGATAAGCTGCAAGATCCTTGTACAAACTTCATGCTGGATTCACAGCTACTAGATGACCAGGCTAGAGTTAATTGGTTGTCGGCCAAAGGAGAAAAGTACACAACCCTTTAGGTAGAAATCCATCCTCTGAGATTAATACCCAAGTCTCCAAAAGGTATCAGTCTACCTTTGAGAACTCTAAAAGGAGACTTGACTGGACATCTAACTTCTAGATGACCTAGCAAGGGGAGACAGATCACACTATGGTTATTGCAGAGGCATCATCAACCCCAAGTACTGCACAAGATCTCCTAGCTGTAGTCTCTCCTGTGATGGCATACAATTTCAAACCTACTGCTAACTCATCTTCCCTAGCCTTATCATGCTACTTGATCCTATCACAGAAATCCCGCTGTGACATAAGAACAATCATGTCCTAGCTGAAAATCTGTTTTGTTAGGAATAGGAAGGACAAAAATTATACTGCAGCATCAGCGACAGCTCTTATTTTTGACACAGCATGGATATTAAGTAGGCAAAGTGTTCTATTCTCTACAGATAATGCTATACTAACTATTACAAGCAGGATAACAGAACCATAGAATGGTTTGGGTTAGAAGGGACCCTGACAATCATCTAGTTCCACATTGCTCCCCAACATAGGCAGGTACAGCTTCCAGCAGCAATTCCAGATCTGCTGCATGAGCACTGGCTGACTGCAAAATACATACATCTTGAGTTTCCTTCTGAAGACTGGCTTAATGTAAGGTATAATTGTAATATTAGATTTGACACATTAAAGAAAATACTTCAGTGGAAAAGTTCATACTTCTCAGTGGAGAGTTGCATAGGCAAATGACAGCTGCTTGGCTCATTCTGCAGTCACTCACTTCCAGAAAGACCATTCACCTTTCACGGTACCTATTTCCAGGACAGAGACACATATTGACACAGTTTGACACAGACTGTCACATAATGACTCCACATCTACCTGTATAGCTTTCAGGAACCTGCATCTTAGATGTCAGGAAGGTACAGTAAGATATTCCGGAAGTATCCAACTATTCACCTTAGTACTTCAGCCAGTAAAATAATTATGCACTTCATCCTGGAGTGTTTACCTCTTCTCCTCAGCTTCCTTTGATAAAAGTAGAACCTTGTTTGCAACAGGAGTTTTTCAGGAACAGCTTTTAAGTTTTTTCAGGCATCTTTAAGTCATAAGTAATTTATCAAATACAGTGTATTCTGGATGTATGCATTCACCCATTTGGAAATACTGCAAACACCACTGAAGGATTCCATACCTTGTTTCTGAAAACAAGTCTTATTATAGCCCAAATCATTAGCCTCCCCCATGGCATGATGATTCAGATATTTTGCTGCATGACATCATTACCTACTCCAGCAGAGTAAAAATTGTAACATGTGTACTATGGTAGCTGAAGAATCACCATTTCAGCAATAACAGCTTTTCACCTTAAGAAACAACTAGAAGTTTCATTGCTTCATGCTCACCCCTCCCTTTCATGCTCATCTTTTATGTTTCACCCATCTTATAGTTATACTGCCATATCACTATTTTGCTATTTTCAGTTCAAAAGCAGAGCAAGCTTAAAAGATTATCTACATCTAAAGGCTTCAATCACTGAAAAGATTTAGATACTTATTGCGTGACTCAGTCTTAATGCTTCAAACAGGATTTAATTTATTCGTTTTAATTTTGAAAGATTATTTCTTTGACCATCAGCACTCTGATCAGAGCTCTATCTCTTTTATGGTGCAAGAAAGAGAGAAATACAACTTTTCTTCTTCCAGAGTCCCTTTCACATGGAGCAATTCAGCTCTTTCCTTTCTTGCTTAGCTTCATTAACAAAGCTGCAAACATCACGTAGGAATGTGGCCAGTCATACCTGCTTACCAGATAGTTACATTTTACCCATCATTATTTTTGTTTAATAAAGAAAACTGCTTTTAAAACTTGGGAGTAAGTATTGCACACCACCAGTTTCAGTGTAAGAAACATGAATACAATAATGATAGAGCAGAATTTTCCAAAAATCAACAAGAAGTTTATTTCAGGTCTCTTCAGAGGCTGATCCACGCACAAATCCAAGCCAATGGACAGTAAGGGACTTACAGTAGGAAGGGCAATAAAGCAGGAGTAATATGCTGCTCCCATGATACCTCATGCTGAAGTACGTACTGGATTTCTTCATAGCATAGCCTGTAGTTACTGGAAGACTCTTCTTGATCTTCTCTAGAACATCTTTTCCATGTGACTCCTTGAAAAACAGGGTTTTAATCTTCTATGTAGCCACCCTTTAAATACTAAAACATGGTGATAAGGTCTCACCTGAGCTTTCTTTCCAACCTTGAGGTCTAACAAACACAGTTCTCTCAGCCTGTTCTCACACACCAGGCTTCCTAGTCCTTTGAACACCTTTGTGAACATCTGTGAACATCTTATCCAGACCTTCTTCAGCTTGTCCACAGCTTCTGTATAGTAGGGACCAAACCTGAACACAGCATTCCAGGTGTGGCCTGATAAGTATTGTGTGAAATAATGATGTCTTTATTTCTACATGTGAGCTTCTGTTGATGTAACCCATCATCCTGTTGGTCTTCTTTGCTGCGGCTGCACTGATCACCCATATTGAGCTTGCTTTCTCCGTGTTTTTGTTCTTCTTAATACAGTGTATTAGCTATTACAGACAAGCTCCCTTTTCTCTTTTTTTAAATTTTAATTATTATCAGGGGCAGGGAAGAAAGGAAGGGAGAGGACAAATGAAGCTATCTTACCCCTTCCTACAGAAGGAGATGATATGAGAAGAATAATTTGTTGATATGAAGATGCTAAAAATGAACTTGGCTCAATCGTATCACAGTAAAATGAGAATGCAGAAAGTGTTGCTAGGATTTTATAATAGCCTTGTTCTATATAACGAGCCAAATTTATCTACATTTTGCAAACGCACATCTTAAGGAAATTCAAGAAACAGTAA
>JAOEHX010031718.1:0-16623 GCA_025448015.1 Bolborhynchus lineola
CATGGTTTAGTGTGAGGTGTCCCTGCCCATGGCAGGGAGGTTGGAACTAGATGATCTTAAGGTCCTTTCCAACCCTATTTTATGATTCTGTGAATTGAAAATAAGTTTCTAAAGGAACAATTCCAGTGACTTAAGACCTCTCTTGGATTGTGACAGGTGGAAGCAGCAGCAGTGTTCTTTGCTCAGAAGATGGACAGTTTTTTTGGTGTGTTTTTTTTTTTTGTTTGTTTGTTTTATTTTGTTTGTTTTTTTGTGGTTTTTTTTTTTTTTTTTTTTTTTTTTTGGTTTGATTTTTGTGGGGTTTTTTTGCTTTTTTTTTGTTTTTTTAAGTTGAGGACTTCAAACCCTTGTTTGACTTTCCCTCAACCTCCCTGCCTTACAGTAGTTCAAAGGTGTTAACATTCCTGCCCTATGTTAATGCTCTTTGCCCAGTCTTACAAGGAAACAAAAGAGTGAGTTGATTCTGTATGCCCCTGTGAAGCAGTGAGGATTTGAAACAACAAAAAGGTTTTTCTTTTTTTGGTAGTCTGCTGTTTTGAGTTTCTGAATTCTTAAATAAAAATGTCTGCTTCTTTTAGGGCTGTGGGCAGACTGGTGCTTTCATGTTAGATAAGTTCCAATAGGACTGCTGATCTGTGCTGTAAACTGACTTATGTTTTGGTTTATAGCCAACAGCTTTATAACGCTGTTACACTAATTCATAAACAGTCCTTTAACTTGGGTTCTTTGTGGTGTTCACATCCGCATTCTTGGTTGTGCCAATTGTATAACTATTACTTCAGTGAATATCACATTGATTAATTTCAAACCAGTGGATGCTCTTCTCTCTGAGCGCTCTAGAATAATTCTGCTAGAAAAAGAATTATGATTAGTGTATTGGATGCTTCAGAAAACTAAGTTGGTCTTTGCCTAAATTTGGATTTATGTCTACTTGTCTGGCCTTGAGCTTTTACCTTAATGTTTGTGGTCATAATTGTCTCTTGTATGAAAAAAATGCTGAAATCTTGTGAAGTAGTGCTTTTTTCCTTTAAAAAGTCATGTATGCCTTGTATGGCCCCGAGTGGAAGTTAAATCTACAATGGAGAAGAATATCAAGTAGCTTCCCAAATTTACAGGCAGCTTTGTACAAAACTGATCTTTAAGCCTTTGTTAGGGAGAAATTGTGTGAACACTTGAAAAAATTAGGTTAAATAAAATTACTTGGTGTCCCTGTTTTTACTAACAGAGCAGTTCTTACACAGTATCCTAGAAACTCTCTGTCACATGCCTCAAGTGTTCCTGTTCAGCATTTAATCAAGTGCTTTGTAACTTATAAAAAAACCTTCTGCAAAGATACAGGAGCCCATTTATGAGGAACTGTGTTGTTCAGGAGAGTAAATGTTCTGTTGAGTGGAAATAAATCTTGAAATGCTTTTGTTGGCAGCAGGTATAAATGCAAATTATTTCAAACTAAGTGAGATTATTAAAAATATGTATTAGAAAAAGAGAGGATACACCACCTATGCCAAATTAATAATAATCATGTCTCAAAGACTGGGATCTTAAGATGGAAATAGAAATGGCATAAATTGGCAGCTATGCTTTCTGGAGGTTTTCTTTTGAAAGCAAACTAAAGCCTGTGAGGCAGTGTGTTAGAAGTAGCCGAGCTTGTTTTCCTGCCTGCTGTTTTGTCCCGATTTTGTAGTTTTTCATTTACAAGTTCATGTTGTCCAGTGCAGCTTTCATCCCTTGCTCATGGGTTCTTTTGCCTTCAATTGGTGAGGAATAAGGGAAAGTGAATGTATATGGTCATTCATACTTGTATGGATGTATATGTTCTAGTTCATACTTGCCCTTATAGAAGTTGGCAGCAAATCCAGCAGTAGTTGTGCTGTTGTGTTAAGCTGTTGGTGCCTCAATTCATAAAGTTGAAAGATTAGCCAGATTTTAGAAGCAAAACTAAAAAGTTTTCTTGAGGTTAACAAATGTGGCCAATCTAAAGCAGTTGCATTGAATACAGTGTTGCCAAGTAAAGACCTAAAATGTTCCTAGCGTTAATGGCTTTGCAAGGCTTGGGGGGCACTCAGACTACTCTGTGTATACACAGAGAGCACCTGTTAAAAGCTAAGCAACTCTTTCAGGTATGGAAAAAGCAGCTCTTACTTAAGAAACCATCCTTAAAGAAACCTCTGGTAGATACATATAAATAGAGCAGTTTTACAAGTGGCAGTTGTCTGCTGCCATTTTATACAATCTTAAAGAGAATTTATACTCCTTTACTTTACAAGTATTCCCTGAAGCTTTCAAACTAGTTTATAAATTTCTGGGGGGCTTTGGAATTGTCCCTGAATGTGTGTTCACTTGTACAGTACCTGAAAGGTTCATACTTTTGAATCTGACTCTGGAGTTTATATGAGTTCTTGCCAGACATTAAACTTTCTGCTGAGAAAGCTAAGGTCATTAGTCAGCAGTTTGTCAGCTGCCATGCAGTTATATTTGTAGGAGCCAGCTTATTGCAGATTGGCTCTGGCACTGTGAACTGCAGTGTTTTATTAGGGCTTTGTAGTTGCAGGAAGCATTGCCTGGACTTTCTGTTGTGTGTCACGTATAAATTAAGCAGAACTTTTTTCTCTACATCAGCACTCTTCATAGGGAAAGACACCTAACTTGTTTCTGTCGTTTTCTTCCTGCATAAAGTTCCTTTTAAATATAAGCCAGATCTGTTAAGTAAGCTGGGAGTGGCCATGTTACTGCTGTTTTGATTGTTTCTAAGCTTAGGATTTCAGGGTTATTCAGGTAGGAAGGGACCTCTGAGAGTCTAGTCTAACCTCTTGCCTAAAGCAGGGTCAGACCAGCTTGAAGCAATTGTGAAATAGCTGCAGATGATTTTATTGCTAATGTTAAGTGAGCTGTATTGTATGTTTTATGTTAAAAAAAATAAACTTGAAATCTACTCCTTTGATAATAATCAGAGGGATTTCCAGTGTGAATATTGAAGCTGGTATTTCTGGCAGAAATAGTTGTGTACAGAAAAAACAGAGCCCACCAGAAAAATTCTACAGAAGTACCTAGCATAACTCTGCTTTCTTGCAATATTCCTTAGCTTTCTCTGACTTTCAGCTAGCTCTGCTGTAAGGAAGAGAAGACCAGCACAGACATGGAGGAAAAACACACAAATTGTAAGGGGCCTTATGGTTTAGTTTTCCATGTCCTTGTTAATACAGTGAGCAAGTTGGTCCTGGAAGACTGCCCTGTTCATGAGGATACTCGGCAAGGTGCATCAGCAGGGGTTACCTTGCCTCTTTTTTTCCATCTAGGTTTTAAAAAGTATCTGTGAAGTTCAGTAAAGTTCACTTAGAAATCAATTCCTAGTGTTATTTCTCATGTTTCTTGTATAGCATTATAACAAGCACAGCTTTCTCAAATTGTTCTGTTTTTAGGCCAGGGACCATTAAATCCCTGGTCAGCAAAGTACTGAAGAGAGATCAAGCTATGGGTAATCACTTTTGAATTCCAAGCTCCAGAAATGCTGAGGAAATTGCTTTCAAAAGTACAGTGTCTTGGTTCTTTGTGTCTTCTCTTTTTATTTTGCAGTAGAGCTTTATGTTCATAGCCAGTAATCTGCTGTTTGAGATCAATTAATTATCTGGACAGGAGAGATTTTCTTAAGACTATTTTCAGAAGTAAAATTTTTGTTGAATATTTGGCCTCACTTCTAGGCTTAAAGACCTAATATTCTGTCTCAGTCTCACAGCTATGACCCACTGAAAGCCAGTCTCCTGGCAAATGTGATATTAAATACTACTAAGTATCTAAAGGGAGCATTTTGATGACTGCAGTTGAAATTATCTGAGATAAATTATTAACTGTTTTGCTTTTCTGAACTTGGATGTTTTGTAACTTGGAAAGAAGTGCAGTATCTATGATAAATTTCCATCAACTAAAATTTGCAGAAAGGTGCAAATTAAGTTAGGAAAGAAAAGGTACAGGAAGAAATTACATCTGTTGAGCATGTTTAAGTGCTGACTTCGAAATAACATGATTCGCTTTGGGAATTCTTAGTATGAAAGCTCTAAGTCTTGGATAGTACATAAAAAGAATGAATCTTGGACAGGTATTAATCTGGCTTTGACCTTAGAATTGCATACAGCTATGGAACAAAGGTTATTGATGCCTATCCTAATCAGACATTTCAAACATCAGATTCGGAAAACTTAAATGATTTGCTTCAGACTTACATAACAACTTTTTTATTATTATTATTTTTTATTTTCCTCATTTTCTTCCTAGTGTTTTGGTACTTCAAGTTGTGTGTATTAGGTTTTCATGGCAAGGTTTTTGTAGTGGCGAGGCTACAGGGTGGCTTCTATGAGAAGTTGCCAGAAGCTTCCTCTGTGTCTGTAGAGCTAATGCCAGCAGCTCCATGAAGGACCCGCCTCTGGCCAAGGCCAAGCCCATCAACAATGGTGGTAGCACCTCTGGGATAACAGAGTTAAGAAGTGGGGCGAAAAGTGCGCAGGAGCAATTGCAGCTGTAGCAGAGATTGCTCTGTAGACCTTGATGAAGAGCATGGTGGGGTGGGGTGTCTGCCTGCAGCCCACGGATTTCTGTGGTGGAGCTGATACTCACCTGCAGCCCATGGAGGACTCCATGCCAGAGCAGGGGGGATGCCTGGAGAAGGCTGTGACACTGGGAATCCCATGCTGGAGCAGGCCCCTGCCGGACCTGTGGCTGTGTGGAGAGAGGAGTCCATGCTGGAGCAGGTTTGCTGGTAGGACTTATGATCCTGCAGGGGACCCATGCTGGCGCAGTCTGTCCCTGAAGGATTGCACCCTATGGGAGGGACCCACTCTGGAGCAGTTCATGGAGAACTGTCTCCTGTGGAATGGAGCCTACACTGGAACAGGGTAAGAATGTGAGGATTCCTCCCCCTGAGGAGGAAGGAGTGGCAGAGACAACTTGTGATGGACTGACTGCAGTTCCCCATTCCTCATCCACCTGGACCGCTGTGGGGGAGAAGGCAGAAAAAATCCGAGTCAAGTTAAACCCAGGAAGAAGGGAAGATTTTTAAGATTTGGCTTTATTTCTCATTATCCTACTCTGATTTGATTTTTAGTAAATTAAACTAGTTTCCCCAAGTCAAGTCTGGTTTGCCCATGATAGTAAATTGTTGAGTGACCTTCTCCCTGTCCTTATCTTGCCCCATGAGCCTTTTGTTGTATTTTGTCTCCCCTGTCTAGCTGAGGACAGTGATAGAGTCGCCTTGGTGGGCACCTGGTGTCAAGCCACGCTCAAACTACCACGCTGTGATTAAGGCATTCTGTTTGAGTGCCTTTCTGCTGGAAGTCATGAATTCAGGGGGAATGTACAAATGCTGGACTGTTAGTTGTTTGGAGTGGTTTTTTTTTCAGAATGGGGCTAATCTTCCTAAGACAGTGTGCAGTAAGAGTTAAGTAAATGACACTGGGAAGTCCTCAAAAGAGTTAACATGATTCACATTTTATTTCTAGAGGATGCTTTTATCACAAAGAACTAAATGGCAAAGTTAGTTTTTCTTCTGTAAGTAAGCATTAGGGCTCTCCAGAGAGTTTAAATCCATTCCAAGGCAGGACTCTGAAGCTGCTGATGGCCAGGGTACAAAAATTTGTTCAGCTGTATCGCTGACTTTAGACAGGTATTGTGTGAAATTCCTCATGTTCTTGTTGCCTGATAACTACCATTCCTTGTTGCTTTGCCCAAGGGGTACATGAAATACTGTGTATATTGGAAAGAAAGACTTCTGATGTGGGTATCAGTTGGCCAAGGTGCTAATTACCAGAGTCTTGATTAGCTAAGATGCAGTTCAATGGCTTCAGATGTTTATTCAAAGGCAGGCTGGTATTTTTATTTATTTAGCCTAGCATTAGATGCCCCATCCTTCTTTCAGTTGTGATTACAAATTGTTGCTCTCATCACGGATCGTCCACAGTGGAGTAAGCTTCTCAAAGTGGACAGGCTGAAATAGTGCTTAGTGCTTTTCAGGAGAAAATCTTGAAGGAACTGAGGCAGGAAGCATGCAGATAGCTTGCTGCCAGCTCAGGTGGAGGTGAGAGTGCCTGATCCTATGTTTTTAACCTCCATGTTCAGTAGCAATCCCAAGATCTTTCTGTTCTCTTTTAAAGTACATCATTCTTGGCAGTTATGGACTCAGATCTCATGTACAAAGCTCTTTTCTGAGAATTGGATCTTCCACGAAATAGCTATAGCAAATGGATTTAGTGAGGAGTTAATGAAACACCGAGTCCCAGGCATGGCTGGCTTTTGAGTAGTGCTTTTCTCGTTCTTAGCAAAATCCAATAGCAACATTCTGCTGTGCAGAAATAAAGAAAATGTCTCCTAGTTCTTATGCTCATTGAGTCTACCTTGTCTTTCAATTAAGAGATATCAAGACCAGTAGAGTACTTCTGTGTTTGGAGACTTGACTTATCTCCATGAGAAAGTTATATTTTAAATGAAAACACTAGCTGCATGTAAATAAAAGGCGGAGCGTCCCTGTCAGTAGAAGCCTCTTTAAGTCTGGGTTGAATTAGTTTATTTTTACTCCATTTAAGTTCAGACAGATTGTCACTGCCATCTGTTTCCCAGAGAACAGCTATAACAAGCATGGTGAGTCTGTGCTTGAATTTAATTTATCAGAATTTCATGTCTTGCTAGATCTGTTATCACGCAAATTCAGAAGACTGGGAACTTCAGTCACACCAAATTTGTCAGACAACAAAAACAAAAGCTGGTGATGTAAAACCTCAGTCAGACAAAAGAGCAAGGTATAGTTCCAGTCTGAAAATAGCCACCTATTGATTCTTCGCTGTTGAAAAGGATAGTGAGGTTTCAGAAGGAGAAACACCTGGGAATATTCATGTTTTCTGCTGGCTGGGAAAGTCTGTGGTTCTCTGATTGTTCAGCATGATTCAGGATGAGGTCTGTTTACTTTTGAAGGAATGTTCCTTCTTGGGTATTGGGTCCTGCTGGAGCCTTTGTCCGAGGACACAACCTTGAGTCTCGTAGGTTGACCTTGTTAACTCTGCATTTCTTTCTGTATGTTTCTGTAGAATGATCTCCAGGTAGAGATACTACCTCAGTTTTGAGAATTAGCTCTAGATATAATTCATTTTATAATGATACAGGACAAGGGAATCTTGCACAATGTAAGAGGTATCTGCGTGGCCTCTAGGATTTGATCTTTCAGCTTCAAATTGCAGACTTACATCTGTATATGTGTGTTCCTTGGTGGTCATGTGTCTTATCCTGTGATCTCCCAGCAGAGCTAGTATCCTATTTAAGTTCTCCTTGAAGAGCTATTGCTAATATGCTTTTCTGGCTTATAATGGATTTCTGGGCTCTGGAGAATAACTTTAATTTGCTGACTTTAGAAGTGGGAATGCATCATCTCGTTTGGAGTTTTCATCATGAGGCTATATACTTGATTAAACTGGTTTATAATAAATGCTGCAAAACAGAAGTGTAGCTTTGATAGTGTTGTGTATACATGCTTATTGTGAGTATATCATGGTTAAATTTACTTTGGAAATGGCTCACATGACATGATTCACTGTGCAGCTAGTTATGATTTTTCTGTATTCACTGGTCTAGTTTCTGTTTGTGTGGTTCCATGCACACTGAGGATTTGCTGCTCTTTAGACCTTATCCTCAAGGGTTTAATATGTTGGGGTAAGTTTCTTTTGTGCGAAGCTTGTCTTCCCCCTCAAAGAAGTTTTGTTTTGTATATTGCTGGCATGATTTCCTCTGACTAAACATACTGAAAGAGTGTATGTCAGAATTAGAACTGAGAGTCCCAAATTGCAGCTACGTCACAGGTATGGAGTATTGTTGAGTCTCTAAAGCTTTCTAATTACAGATTCTGAACCTAATAAATAGGGATTGGGGAAAAAAAAAGTTGAACCTGATGTATGATCTTGAATATGAAATGTGTAGGGTTTAATCTCTGACTGATGAAAGATTAGGTTGTCTTCACAAGTGATACGGGGATAAACATGGGTGACAAAACTGAAAAGGCATTTTAAATTGCTTTTCTGTTTTGTTTGATTCTTTTGACACTTTAGTGCCAGATCTTCAGTTGTTTATATTGAAGTTCCTCAGTTTTGTTAGCACTTATTTTGTCTTATTTTAGCACTGTATTTGAAGTCTGTGTTCAGTGTCAGAAGCACAATTACTTTGTAGCTTAATGGCTTAAAATGTATTTTATAATCACAGCATCAGCATCTTGAGTGAGTGTTCCTAGCAAAATGCTCTCCTAGGATCTAGCTGATATTTTTTAATTGAGACCAACATCTTACATTTGTCTGTTATAAAAGGATAGACTTACAGTACAAGAATCAGGTGATTGAAAATATGCTGTTCTTAATCCAAAATTGGTTGTGCTCAATATTGAGAAAGCTGCTACTAGGAAAGTAGAAGGTAACTTGCTTCTTTGATTGTATGCCTCTACTGGCAGGAGGAGCCTTCTGGGAATATATTGTCTTGAGGACTCACTGCAGCTTTTGTATTACTGAACAATTGTCACTGGTTTGGGACAATCTGCAAAGGCTAGGGGTAGGTATTGTGTTTAGCAAAATTGAAAAACAGAGGTATTGCATTCTATGAAAAGATAGACCTTTTGACAACATCTTGGGATGTCCTTGATAAATAAAAGGTTTCTTCTAAAAGTAGGATTCTGTGACTGCATAAGTCATTGCTTAGTATAAACCTTATTTGCAAATATTGCTGGTTATATGCATTCATTGTGATAAACTGTTTTAACTCTGTTTGCTTTCTTTACAGGCTGCGGACTTGAGTAAACCAATAGACAAAAGGATATACAAAGGAACACAACCTACATGCCATGACTTCAATCACTTAACAGCCACAGCAGAAAGTGTGTCTCTTCTAGTGGGCTTCTCTGCAGGCCAGGTCCAACTTATAGACCCTATTAAAAAAGAAACTAGCAAATTATTTAATGAGGAAGTAAGTAGAAACCTTAACATTGTTGCATGCAATGTGTTTGTGGTATCAAAGATCCTAGAATCTCAAAGCTCTGTAGGTGGCTCTGTTTGTCTGTATAGCTTATTGTTCAGTCACCACCTTTGTTTTTCAGCTGTTTCATTGGCTTGGGATAGCTACACAAAAACATTATTCATGAAGAAATCTTTTGGAGTTAAGATTAAAAATTAGGGCTTTCTAGTTTGTGTAATACTGTGGTGTTAATTACAGTTAACTGAGGAGAGAGAAGTTCTGCAGATCTAAATGTTGATGCATGTGCTCTTCAGTCAGCTGTTTCTGAGGCTTCTGGTTCTGAATGAAGAAAATGTGTATCTCCTATTTATTCAATATTCTGTTCAATGTATTAAATAAGGTGAAAATAGTAATTTTTATGGGTAGGATGTTACAGCTGACATTGTCTGTATCAAGGATTCCCATAGGCTTGCTTGAGCAAGACTAAGATATCAAGCTGAATGCTGCATAGAAGAAGCTGAAGGCTTGTGAGGTCTTAGCCATGTGTTATTCCTGAAAAAAACTCTACATCTACTTTTTTTGCTGCTGTGTGGTAAGAAGATAGAAGGGGGTACTGTTGGGGGTACTAATGCCTAGTTACCGGGCCACTGGCTCCCATTATCTGGTAGTACTGGCATTCTTAGAAGTTTAAGTGTCTGGATGCGAACAAGGAAGGAAATCCGGTAACTGGTGCAACTTTTGAAAGCACCTTCTGCAGAGGATAGCAATAGGAGTTTGGGTGCGTTGGGGGAGATGATTGGTATTTTGGGGGTGTGGGGGTTTGTTTCTCCCTTTTGTATTTTAATCCAGCTGCAGGTGAAATTTGGGGAATTAATAGCAAATAGCAAAGAGCTTTGGTGATTGGTTTGGTTTTGTTGGGGTTTTTTTTTTTTTGTTCTGTTTTTGGTTTTTTGGTTTTTTTTTTTTTGTTTGGGTGTGGGTTGTTTTGTGGTTTTTTGTTTTTTTTTTTAACTATTTAAAATCTGGAAAAAAGCTTTTCAGATAAAGGTAAGCCTTGCTCAGCTTTCAAACTGGGCAAGCATATCTTTCCCACCTCAGAGAGATCTGTTGCCTTGTTCTGTCTTTGTGCAAAGAAGATTGAACTATTGTTCTTAATGGGAATGTTTTATAATTAGAGCCGCCTAATTCCTCCTCAGATTTCTAAAAGTACCTACATCTAGATCAGAAGAGGGGTGTTTTTCTTCTTACCTAGCATTTTCCTACCTGCTCTGTCTGCTTGTGTCAAGTAGGAAACAGTGCTGAAAAATCTCTTAATGTTGCAGAGTACTGTGGTAGAAGCCCCTGCATACATAGTTGAAATGTTCATTTTAGCACTGACATAACACCCTTCTGCCTGCACTACCACACTCCCCTTTTGCTCCTCTTCCTCCCTTCCCCCAAAAAATACCCAAAACCATAATCCACCCTGAACAAAAAAAAACACTGAACTCACCACTGGGAGTGCTAAATTGGATGGGAGCAAGTTATTTGTGTAGGTACAGCTTCAACTTAATCTGGCATGGTAATAGTGCAAGTCTTACAAATGGCATTAAAATGCTATAACAGCTAGAGTTTCATATCACAGAACAGTTCCCACTCTTGTAGTTGAACTGTGGTAGCTTTGGGAAAAACTTCTGCTGAAATATTTAAGGTCCAGTGTGTGTTTACATGCCTTTGTTATTTACTGTCTAGTGTCTACAGTTTGAAGAGCTATCCAGCCTGTGGTAGTCCATAGAAGTGTGATAGAAGCATGGAAGCCACTTCCATTTGACACTTATTGTATTTTCTTTCCCTGGAAGCATTACTTCCCTGTGGTGGGAATGCATCCTTTGGCAGTTTGGTGGAAAGTAAATGAGATTCATCTGTTTTTTACAAAGCCAGCATAAGGTTTTGTTCCAAAACTATGTGAAGAGTGGGCTAGAGTTAAATAACAAATTCTTGTTTTCTACACTGATGTTATCTGCAGGTAGAACCAATTCTTAAACTCTATTTTTGATCTGTGAGTTACAGTATTGAAGTTTGGCCTGGAAGTGTTTTGAAGTTTGGGCTTGGAGCTAAAAGCCATTTCAGAGAAAGATTAGTGAGCATTATGTTGAGCCAGTTTGCTTCAAGATGAAGGTGGCTCTTGGGTTGAATGTTTGAGAATAAACGTATCTTCATAGGCAGAAGGTCGTCTAAACAAGGGTTCATATATTTTGACACATTCACATGAATGCTGGACATAATAGAATTCACCACCTGGCCTGCTAGTAATTTGGTGATTCAGGTAGCCCAAAGCTGTCTTGTGATAAAGTAATCAGGATAGCGCTTAATCATATGTGATATGTCAAATAACTTTACCTGTTATGACACAGAAAGTTATGTTGAACTTAAAATGCAAAGACTTTAATGCAGCCTTAACTTGTTACTCTTTTTAATTCTGTTGATATAGAAAACCGTAGGGACTTGAAAGGCTGACATGAGTGCTGCTATAAAGCTTGTGTCTGCCTACCTAAATCAGCCTGTAACAGCAACAGTATTCCTTCTAGCTGTGTCAGAATTTAATTAGTGGCATTTTCTTATTTCCAAAACCAACCAAGTATGCCTCACGGATTCAGTTGTTTTCAGGTGGTAGTTGTTTATTCTCAAGTTAGCAAATTGAATTATGGTTCTTTCATCTTACTCTTTTGTTTGTTTTAACTAAAATCTTAAGTTGCTTTTTTTTATTTTCTAATAAACTTTTCCTATACCTGTGTTGCCAAAGCTCTTTGACAGACCTTAATGCACATTCTTGATTGTCTCAGTTTTTTCACTCCTTTGTTGCCTATGCTTATAATTTTGTCCCTTTAGGCTTGTGCAAAACATGGCTACCAGGATAATCTTGACGTGCCTTGTCTTTCTGACCTGTAACTGAAGCTCTTTCATTCATTATTCCTTCACCAAACTGGACATAAGCTCCTTATTCCAGTTACATCCCTGATTGCTTTGTGCTGCTTTCAGTCAATTTTTGTAACACAGCTGTTGGTCATCCTGACTTCAGGTCTTGTTCCGCTGTGCTGCTGAAGTGTGTGAGCCCAGCTGAAAGCTTTCAAAACTTCAGGAAGTGCCAAATTTAGAGTTTTTATCATCTTGCTGAATTTAAAGCTCTGCTAGTTGAGAAAAGGGTGAGTTGTACGTAGTCAGTTGCTGCATACCAGCTTAAAGTCACTCTGCATCTTGTCTCCTTGAGCTAATCTGTTCTCATTGCAGATGGCTATCTTCTGTTTTGTTCATATTCTCCTTGAAGTAAAGATCAGGTTTCCAGGATTCCTGTACAGTATTTAAGATTGTGTAGCCTAACATGATTTATGGACTTAAATGTCATTTCTAGTATAAAAGTTGAGCACCTGCTCTTACGAGTAGAGGGTGTATGTCAGGTTGAGTCGCTCTGGTATGGGAAAGCAAGAAATTGTCTGTGTTGCTGTGTTAGTGATAGTTCCATGAAGAGAAGACTTTTGCTTATAGCAAGCCAGGTGGGCTGATGTTCTCTGACTGTGTTCTCTTGGTGTATACCGGGTAACTATCTAATACTTGATACCATCATTACTAAAACATGAATAGTAAATACCAGTGAACACATGACAAACTACCTAAAATATCACAACAGAAGCTAAGAATGTGTTGTTCTGAAGTTACTGCATTTGAGGAAAAGCCCAGATTGTTACATACCTCAGCTCTCGGGTACAAAATGGCTAATTTAACTAATGAGAAATCATAGGAGAGAGGCTTTCTGGTCTTAACACTGAGCAGCAAAAGTGTGATCTAAAATGATCAGATGCTGCTTTCCAGTGTTAGGTACAGGTCTAGAATGGGTAACAGCCAATGCATTATCCATTAGTTTGGGTTCTGTTTGGTTGGGTTTTTTTTGGTTTATTGGGGTGTTTTTGTGATAAACAGGATAGCCAGGGTTTAGGGTTGTTTTGGTGTAGGTTTTCTGTTTTGTTTGTTTTTCTTCTTTGGGTTTGGTTTGGTTTTTTTTTGGTTGGTTTTTTTTTTTTGGTGTTGGTTTGGTTGTGGTTTTTTTAAACATTTTTGTAACTTGTCCTGGTATTTCCTTAGGCTCTGTCTTTGCATTCTTGCCATTAGTGTAGCTCACCTCTTCTTTCAGCCTGTAATCAGTTTATGTTAAATGCAAGTCTTCAGTGTGCATGTAAAGAATTACTTGTCTCCAAGTGGCATTTGAGTCATGCTATGGCCAACTTGGTATGTTTTGGAAGTCCACCCGAACTACACTAGCAAATTTAAGGAGTCAGACTTTATCTCTCAGTTCTTACAGAATTGAAGACATTATGATCAGGAATGTGTGTTTGATGAGTGTGTTCATTCTTTTGCAGTGGTAAACTGTATTAAAAAGGAGCTTCTAAGGTGGTAACTGAGTGGTCTTTGGCTAATGAAAGAAAAGTAATTGAAGGGTGGGGATTCCCAGGTGAAGAGTATGTGGTGCCTTTTCGATTCACTCACTGAACCTTGTGCATTTAGTTACTAACGTTTCCAGCCACGTGATAACAGGGTGAATGTGTAGCTTTTCCTTTCTGAATGAGTAAAACCTGGTAATGGCTCCTAAAGCCTCCTTTTTTTAATTTCTTCTTCAGAGGATGGATCTTATTTGTGATTTCAGGTAAAACCATAGTCTGAATTTACTGTTACTGATTTGTAGCCTATGTAAGTATAGAT
This sequence comes from Bolborhynchus lineola, assembly GCA_025448015.1. NCBI lineage: Eukaryota > Metazoa > Chordata > Aves > Psittaciformes > Psittacidae > Bolborhynchus > Bolborhynchus lineola. Next base: position 13,699 of record JAOEHX010031718.1, read on the forward strand.
GAGTAACTGCCTTCTTTCCCTTTAGCTAAATCTGTGTTTTCTTGATTGTTTCCTTTTCAAGCTCTTCAACCTACACAGTGAAAAATAAAGCTAAGAACACTGCCTTTAGATTTATAACAACAGATTGGCTTGATTGAAGTTTGTTCACTGTGGAATGTGACTGGACCATAATAATAACCTTTGGTAGCACTTAATCTAAAAATAATTTCCTCTTTACTGCCTGATAAGATGTAAGTTTTTGCAAATACAGTAACATAGCTCCCTCCTAGCAAGTTGAGTTCACTTAAGTATAATTCCTCGTCATGCTCTCTCCCCAAGCTGAGATTTACAGTTTATCATTAAAACTTTAATTTTCAGACTTTCTGATATGTATCTTCTTTGTTTTTTGCAGAGACTAATAGACAAGTCCAGAGTAACCTGTGTAAAATGGGTACCAGGTTCGGAAAGCCTTTTCCTAGTAGCTCATTCCAGTGGCAATATGTACTTGTATAACGTGGAGCACACTTGTGGTACCACAGTCCCACACTACCAGCTACTTAAACAAGGAGAAAGTTTTGCAGTTCACACTTGCAAGAGTAAATCGACAAGAAACCCTCTGCTTAAATGGACAGTAGGTGAGGGGGCCCTGAATGAATTTGCCTTTTCCCCAGATGGGAAATTCTTGGCATGTGTGAGCCAGGATGGTTTTCTTCGTGTGTTTAACTTTGATTCAGTGGAATTGCATGGTACAATGAAAAGCTACTTTGGAGGACTGCTGTGTGTCTGTTGGAGTCCTGATGGGAAATACATAGTGACAGGTGGAGAGGATGACTTGGTAACAGTATGGTCTTTTGTGGACTGTCGAGTAATAGCGAGAGGCCACGGACATAAGTCATGGGTCAGTGTTGTTGCATTTGATCCATATACCACTAGTGTAGAAGAGAGTGACCCAATGGAATTTAGTGGAAGTGATGAGGATTTCCAAGACCTTCATTTTGGCAGAGATCGAGCAAATAGTACTCAATCTAGGCTATCCAAAAGGAACTCTACAGACAGTCGTCCAGTCAGTGTTACATATAGATTTGGTTCTGTAGGCCAGGACACACAGCTCTGTTTGTGGGATCTTACAGAAGATATCCTCTTCCCCCACCAACCTCTTTCAAGAGCAAGGACACATACAAATGTCATGAATGCCACAAGTCCACCTGCTGGAAGTGGTGGAACTAACCCAGGAAGTAATGGAAACAGTATCACAACACCTGGAAACTCTGTACCCCCTCCTCTTCCACGGTCAAACAGCCTTCCACACTCTGCAGTCTCAAATGCTGGCAGTAAAAGCAGTGTCATGGATGGTGCCATTGCTTCTGGCGTTAGTAAATTTGCAACCTTATCGCTACACGATCGGAAGGAAAGACACCATGAAAAAGATCACAAGAGAAATCATAGCATGGGACATATATCTAGCAAGAGCAGTGACAAACTGAACCTAGTTACTAAAACCAAAACGGACCCAGCTAAAACTTTGGGAACACCTCTCTGTCCCCGAATGGAAGATGTTCCCTTGTTAGAGCCTCTTATCTGTAAAAAGATAGCACATGAAAGACTGACTGTGTTAATTTTTCTTGAAGACTGTATAGTCACTGCTTGTCAGGAGGGATTTATTTGCACATGGGCAAGGCCTGGTAAAGTGGTAAGTTTTAATCCTTAATGCTGCATCAAAGAACTAGAACTCTGAATAGGTAGTTTTCTTGAAATATAAATGAATGTTGACTATAAAATTTCTTTATGCTTAATGTAAAAAAAAAAATCCTCAGAGCCATACTTTTGGATACTGCATGCCATATTTCTGAATGATTTGAAGTGTCTTGGATACAATTAAGTATAGTTGCCTTCCAGCAGAAGAAATAAATACTGTGCATCTAAACTATTGATCAGTGTTCTTATACTTGAGCATAACCACAATATGGTGAAAGCTATTTATGTGAAGATTGAAGTAAAACCTGTCCATCACTAAAACGATTATAATCCTTCTTATGTTTTCTACAAAATACAACACTTCTAGTGAGATTAGCTTGTGAAAAGCTGCGACTTTTATGTCTAATGAGAAATACGAGCCTCTGAAAAAAGTTAAAACCAAAGTGTTTTATTCCTCTACCGTTTTCTGTGGTGGCCTGACTTTAATGTAAAATCACTTATTAAAACATCAGTCATTTTATGCACAAATTTGCTAGCCCTTTACTGACTGTAGCTTATGCTCTTGAAATTGTGACTCAGTATAATCAAAGAACCTAATTTTAGCCAGATCTTGATTTATGTTTTTGTTAAATTAGGGATAACCATGCCAGCTTTCTCTCAGTAGTTTCAGTGTTACGTTACTGTCAATTTTAGGCAGTTTGATCATCAACAAGCTTGTGCTTTTTGATGGCACCTATTGTATCATTTGAACCTTCCTTAAGATATATTACTAGTTTTAAATATTGTTGTTAATGCACTTGAACACATAAAACTTCATTTTTTTTCTTCTGTGCAGTGTTATAGCAAGCTGAATTTTGAATGAAGCTAAACATAGTGATTATTTTGTTAAAAAGTACTTTGTGCTATAGTAGTGCTTTTTGCCAGCAACATTTTAGAGGCATACAACTGTGAAAACATCACCAGAGTTGATCTAGCAAAAAAGACCGTTATTTTTGTGAAAATGTAGGTTATCACCTGAAGAAAATTAAGTAATCTGCTAATAGCCATGTTGGGCAGCCTAAATTAAAATCTGCTATTCATTAGGTTCATAAAGCTTTTAACCATTTGGTTCATGCATCTGACTTTTGAAGTGGAGGTACTGTATATAGTTATATACCACATCTTCATTGCTATAAACTTTTAAGTAAAACTCAGTAATTTTCCTTAAAACTGTTTGTATAATGTAAGTTTCTTTTGAGATGTTATCAAATT
>JAOEHX010031722.1:3473-14551 GCA_025448015.1 Bolborhynchus lineola
CGTGGCCCTCCTCTGGACTTGTTCCGACAGTTCCATGTGCTCTTGATGCTGAGGACACCCGAACTGCACACAATACTCCAAGTGATGTTTCATGAGAGCAGAGTAGAGGGGCAGGATCACCTCCTTCGACCTGCTGGTCACACTCATTTTGATGCAGCCCAGGATATGATTGGCTTTCTGGGCTGCAAGTGCGCACTGCCATCTCATGTCCATTTTCTCGTCAACTGACACTCCCAACATTTTGGCCAAATAGTTCACAGGGTTGAGTATTAGGAACACTTAGGTTTAAGAGTGATTGCCATTCTCACAGTGTTAACTCCCCAGAGGCCCACAGTTTCCCCTGAGTTTAGATTTTCCACTTCACAGTAAGTAGTCTGAACCCATGTGTTTTTTGCTTCTGTTGTTTAGATGTGTGTTTTGTCTCATTCCCAATTAAATCTATTTTTTGGGGGGACAGGATGGTCCACACAGTGCAGGAGGTGGCAATGTCTGAGCTTCCTGGGGTGAATATAATCAGCCTACCCGGAGCTGAAAGTTTAAACTGTGTTCAAGGAAAGGTGAATAACCTGAGAAAGTGTTATTCTCTGATACCACATTCAAAGGCTTCAGTTTTAAAACACTGTTCTGGGGTGCAGAAGGTCAGATATTTTTTGTTGTATTTTTGTCCTGTAATACAGCTGTTGTTCGAAGTTTGTGGCTGGAGTAAATTGACTGAAAGTCCATTCTAGCCAATTATGCATGATGCTAAGTATATGGACACACGCAAGCATACAATACGCAATTCTCACAGCGTATATTAATATATTCGGTATTTTAAAGGCTTACCTTCACAATTTCTTTCAGAATCTGGAAATCTGTACTAGGGAAACAAGGCTCTGTAGCTGTTCTGGCCTCATATTGTTTCCTCAAGAATCTGCTATTGGTCATTGTCAGAGACAGGATCAATCTGACCTAATATGACAAATCCTGCATACCTTAAGTCATTGAATGTATTAATTTTTCGCTTGACCATTCTGATGAATGGTCAAACAAGACAGAATCGTGATCTTGCCTGGTGCTGTTAAAAGAAATAATATTAGTAAACGAAAAGGGAACAAATTAAATTCGAGCATCAGGGCACTATGACCTCCCTATGGCATGATTTTCTGAATTAAGAACACAACTGCCATAAAAAACTGACCTATAAGTTCAGCTAAGCCAAAGTAGGCTTTAATTTTTCAGCAGAAGTTACACAGGTTTTCTGATGACTTTCTATTCATTTAATTAGGGGTATTTACGTTTCAGATTAAGTGCATTGTTATTAAACTCTTCAAATTGACAAACGTACCCTTTTGTATAAAGACATGCTCTTTACCTTTAGATAAGGCTGAGATACAGGTTAGTAAGAGGACCTTTATGATTTTTTTATTTTACCAGGCAGCTAACAAGCCAGGCTTCCTTTCAGGGGAGGAATACAAGGCATCCTTGTGATGGAAACATGAGCCACTTATGTTTGTTGTGGGCATACTGGCAGTGCTGTGGGGATCTGCATTTATACCCCACATCCTTGGCCAGTGTTTAAGTGTGATGACATTGGCTTCAACAAGGCTGGGTTAATTGCAGTGGTTAACAAAGCGCCCATTCCACTGCAGGAATCAAGACACGTGCACACAATCATGCCAGCAACATATGATAACCTGTAATTCCAGAAAATTCCATGCAATGAAGGCTATACTTGCATGCCTTCCCTATTGTTCAGACATGAAGCTCTAGATGTTAAGGGCTGAAGATATAACCTGTTTGCTTCTCTCACAGAAGTCCTGTGATGAACTCCCATTTTTTTATAGGCCCTGTTCAGCTTTTGATAAATTTATGGTGTCAGATATTAACTACTAGACCATCATTTTCCCTCATGTCTTTTTAATAAAATCATGGAAATTCTACAAGATGGACTCTTCTGCATTAAGTAACTACTTAGATCTCAACTTGTCAGTCTTTGTTAGCTATATTCCAAACTTCCTTTATTTTTAATGAAAAGTTAACATTTTTTTCAAAACAAGTGGAATATATTGTTTGTGATTGGTTGTTTTTTTTTTTTTTTTCATGAGAAGAGAAAGATTATTATGAACAGTTATATCATGAGCATGTTTAAATTTTGGAATGTAAATATTTAGAAAAAAAGATTTCAGCTTTTCATAAGCATGAATACCAGAGAGCTAAATAAGAATATCCCTGTGCTTCCCACTTGATTTAACCTCCTATTACCTAATTTGATAGTGGAGTATAAAAATGTGAAGCATATATTTTGCATCTCATGTATAAAGAGAGGCATCTCATGTATCATGAAGAAGATCTGTGTATCTTTAAAAGAACCAATTCTGGGGAGAGGTGGGGTGGTAAAAGGCAGAATGGAAAGACTGGAAAATGAATAGCAAGTGCTATAAGTGAAAAAATAGGTAGATGGAGTGGTAAAAGGATATCAAAGCAGAACTCTAAACCAGAGGAAAAGGGTTTTAAAGATCTCCTGTGTCCTCAAGATATTTCGCTTAATGAAGAAAAAGTCCTCCATGAGTGGCAGAAATAATGTATTTTCGTTTTCAGCATCTCTTTTCAATGTGTTTTTTCACTTCTATAATAAAAGGCAAGGTTATTAGCCACTCTCAGGAAGAGAAAAGGGAAACATCTTACAATCAGTAATACGAATGGCTTCTCACTGGAAAAAAAGGGCTGATGCTATTGTAAAGCCTATAGAAGTAGAGTGGAGCCAAGGCTACGAACACCCGGCAACCAAATAAAACATCCCTGGCAAAATTATGGCCTATTGATGTGAATGGCAAAAATTTCACTGACTTTATAACATTGAGCTTTCATCCCTATTTTTAATTATCTGCTTAAGGTAAATGGCTCCTGTTCTTTTCTGTCAGGGTAAGGTACGAAGTGTTTAATAGCTTGTTGGTTCTTGATTAGCCAATATTTCCCAGCTGTCCACAGATGATTTAAAATAATTCAAAATTAAAAATTGTCCCAGCTATGTGGCTGGGCAAAGACATTAGCTTTATCTCAGGGTGAAATATCAGAAGGCTGCATTGCTGGAGGAGAGGCTTAACACATCGACTTTTCTGTTAGAAAAAATAGTACTTCTGATGATGCAGTGATAAAGCTAACATGGTTATGAAGGCAAGTGACTGCAGACTTTCCAAGCTTAAGGATTAAGGTTTTAGGTTAAGCAGTCCTTCTGGACAGAAAGGGGGAAGGATTAAAAATCAGAAGGAAGATCAACTGTCTCTGTTCATAATATGGGTGATAGGTAAATTGGAAAAAGCACTGTTAAAATGTTTTGCAGTTGGAACATCAGGTTGAAAGAACATGCAGGCCCACACAGCAAAGAGTAAGTCCTCATATGTTAAATCCCAGCTGTGTGATAAGGAGTTTTTACATGACATGGGGCTAATCTGTTTACAGCAGTGCTGTAGATGATCTCATGGCGTTTGCTTTTGCTTTTGCTTTGTTTTTCTTTGGGGAATAGACTGGCATAATCAATAGATCTGAATCTGCAGAACAAAAATTAAAAATTTCCCTCTGCTTCTCAATCCTGCAGACGTATTCAGAGTCCTCTCTGAGTTCTCAGTGAGAAAGTGTTCCTTCAGAAGAGAAGGTGATGGAAATCCACCTCATTATTAACGCCTCCAAATTTTTCAGGGGCCAAACAGTGGACAATACAAGAGTTTTTGTGGTATGGGTGATTAGCCATTCTTCTTTGCTGTTCTGCGGACACAAATACAACTTCCATCTTTTTCTTCTACATTTGGTTTGCAGAAATGTAAAATATTAACAGAAACTTGGGGTTTTTTGCTAGAGTTTTAAAAGCACTCAAATATTTTTATACTTCACGTGCCTTCTTGCTGCACAAAAGTTGTTATAGGATTGGGGGAAAAGGGGATGCGGGAAATCTTTCCTATCATCTCAAATATTTACAGGGCTAGAAAAATCAATATCATTTTCAAAGAGTTATAGGGGAAAAAAATTAAGAAACAGAACCATTTAAATTTATGTTACAAGACAGAGTGAATGAACTACAACTTTTGTGGAAAAATGGAATGCTACAAAGTCTGAGTTATAATCAGCTCAGCAGAGGTCATAGCAGGTTGATCCAACAGCCATCCTCATTGAGGGGCCAGTTCCACACAGCATTTAAATGCATGCTTAATTTTAATCACATACATAAGTCCTGCATGACCTTAATGTTAAGCACGTGCTTGAGTGCATTGCTGAAGTGAGGATGGAGAAATGGTTTCATGAGTGCTGGAAGCAAGAAGAAGAAAGAGCCTATTACTGTGGGTCTCATTTACAGGACTCACTGCAGAATCAAAGGCTATAGCATTCTTTCTGAAGCAGAAAATGTCCACATAATGCTGTGAAGCAGAAAACAAGGGTAAGTAATTTGTAAGGGAAGGTGTACTAGGAACTGGAAAACATGTCCCAGAGGTTGGCTGCACACTTTTCTTCTGTCTGGGCTGTGTTCAATCTTATGATGCTCATCCTGCAAGGGCTTTGGTAAATGCTTACTTTAGTAACTGAGGACTTCAATGGGAAAATTAACCACGGTCAAAATTCAGCTCACGCTCTGCTTTTTCAGAGTAACAATCTAAACATACTGCTCATTGATATAGGGTTGAATTTTACTGTCTGCTTCCTTTTCTTCAAACTTTGCTTCATTTTTTTTGATTTTAAGTAAGTTTTCCTTCTGATACAAATGAAAACCCTCATCCTCTTAATTAGGTATAAAAGATGGGGAGAATTGTCCTGCTAAGATCCTTAGACTGATATCCCAATGGCAGTCAAGTTATCCAGTCATGTTCACTTGCCAGTGGTGCTAAACTACTAAAAGTATCTAGCAACTTATACCCAGATTTTTGCAGCTTTGCTGCTACTGGCAAATCTGTGTTCCAGAATAGGAATTGGCACTTCCTCTTATTTACTTTCATCATTCTGACAATTTAACTGAACTGTGGGTAGACAAATAAAGCAGGTTAAATGGGGTCATAATACCAGCATTATATTCATTTGGCCAAATCCTCTTCTACTTTTGTCACCAACCCATCAGTGAGATTTCAACAGAGTTTACTCATACTTTTCTTAATGGGGAAACAACTGGATCAAAGAGCCCAAAAAATCAAAACACTGTGTAAGAGAACCACCCTAGGCAAATATGAGTTCTTCCAATGCAGTGCCCAGAGTGGTAACTAGGCTAGTTTTGCCTCTCTGAAGTTCACAAGTCTCCTGCACAAATAGTTTTGCTCTTCCAGCCATACGAAGGGGTCAGCAGAGTAAGGACTATGGTGAGCCCTATAAAATCAATTTTTATCTAGTGTTCTTTTGAAGGTGAAGGAGGAGCTAGTGCAGTTCACTGTTTGCCACAATTTTGCTGTAACTCTGGACAATAGGGTTGGCAGCACATGGACATCTTTAGCCATCCTGCTCTTTAGCCTAAGACAGAAAGTGTGTTCATGATTTGAGCAGATGTTTCTGCTTTTAGGAATCAGTTGTTTCCTGTTTTCCAGAAGCACATGCCAGCACAGTCAATATCTGGAAACCTGCTGCTTCACAGTAGGTCCAGCGTCTAAACTGGTACTTTACCAGAAAATGGTAATAAAGCAGTTTGAATTGCTTTTCATCCTTCATGCTCTTAATGGCTTTCAGGTTCATATGAGACCAATCAATTAATCCTCCTTCAGACCTAGAGGAATGGGATGTTTCTTACCCTCTGAACAGGAAAGAAGCTGTAACAAAGATTACGAATCTACTTATTAAGACTTATGTCAGTAGTATAGTCTAACAGAGCCTCCAGCTGGGGTTGGGACTACAGATTTGCAATATTGTATAAGCCTAATGTTCACTAGTCATATGCTAATTAATTGCTAAATCACAAAAGGCAAATCATAATTATTGTTTCAGGTTAGCAATTTTCCCTGACCTGCTTGCATGCTTACGGTTCTGAAGAATTAAGGAAAGGGGTTTGTTTAGGAACATTTACCTGTATAACCTATGCTTCTGGTTCTACTTGTTCTAAGGCGCTGGAAAGATGCATACCTTCAATTTGAACAAATCTTGGACAGATTCTACTACTCTTCATTATTCTGGGAGATCAGTCAAGAAGCAGGACAGTAAGAATGAGAATAAAATCACATGATGTTGAAGAAATTACAGCTCTGGTCCTGCAAAGAGTTACAACAGATTGAATATGTGGCCATCTACACTCAGCAAAATTTGTGGAGGCTGGGGTACTTTTTTCCCATTACAGGTGTTTTTTTTTTTTTTTCTCAAGGCAACTGAGCCATTTGTACAGCATACCCATACTTTTCTAGCTTATTTCTTTGCCTGGTGTAGTGCTAGTACTTAGTAAAAAAGTTTCTGTTGTAATTGGTGGAAGGGAACACAGAAATTATTAAATGCTCTTCTGAAAAGTCCACTTAGATCAGCAGCAAAACTCCTATTGATCTCGGGCATACAAAGTCTAGCTTTTATCTAATAATTAGTAATGTCATATTTGAAAACTCCAGATCAAAAAAAGTTTCCCCAGTTCTTCTGTCACCTGGTCATGTGCACCCAAAACCCCCAGTGAGGTCAATAGGACATCAGGAAGCCTTCCAGCTCACTGTCTAGCATATTCACACATTAGGGCTGGTTAATGTGGTTGAAGTCATGAGGATGAAGAGGATACTGCTTTGGCTTGGAAAGCTCTTACTCAGCTTGCTATCTAAACTGTCCCTGCCTTTCAAGCCTAATGTGTTTAGTTCTCTTCCTATTGCTATCTGTTAGTTGTGTGGTGAGAAGGTCAAAATGATAGCCCAGAATTTGAAGTAATTTACTTCATGGGGTTAAGGTAGTTCTGGAAACTCTGAAAAGAACTGCATGCAAGACATGAGTCTGTTGCATAAATCCCTAGTCTGAAGTTATTTCATCAATAAGCAGATATTGATCTGCCCACCGTTGCTAGTCAAAGTAAAATCTGGAAGATTTTGATGGCTGCACTGGGCCAGCCAAATATCAGGACTGTTGCTCCCTGCTGTTAAGTGGTTTTTGGTGTTAAACTGGGACTGCAGAGGAACAACCCCTGGCAAAGACAGCTGCATGGGCTCTTGGAGGATGAAAAGAAAACTGGCATTAAAAGACTGCTGCAGCTCCTGGGTAGTAGATGACTTAGGAACACTTGGGGAATTTTCTAGCAGCAAGAAGCTGCTGCAGATGAAGAAGCATTTGCGTTCAGTTCCCTCTACCCTGCTGTAACTCTAGCCAGCCAACGAATCAACACAGCAGACATTCACTGGTACTGGCCCCAGCCCAAGTCTCTATGCCAGACTCCTAGCACACCTGTTAAAAAGATTCCTTTCACCCAGCTTTCAGCTAACGTTTCAGCTGTAGCTGGTGATATGCCTGGCCTGCTACAGTACTATGGCTGCTAGCTACAGTCTTCACTCATCATACTTCAGTGCTTACAGTGGCACTGGGATGTCAAAACCAGGCACAGAGCAGCATCACTCTGAACCATAAGGAATAATCCACCCAACTAGTGTAATATTAAGCATACAGGGAATGTGTAGTTGTGATGATTTTTGCCAGTGCAAAGGAAGGGTGACAGCAAGACCCTCAATGTGCTGGAATGCAACCTCTACAGATTTTACCTTCTGCTTTTGGTGCTCCGTCTGTCCAGTAGCACAAACCTCTCTGCTGTTCCATCCCACCTGAGGACAGTAAGAACTTCATGGCCTGGGTGAAAGCTGCAGACAAGGATTCTGTGCTGTGTTGGCACTGCTCTGCCCCTCTTAATGCTCAGGAAGAGCACTTTACAATCCACTCTTTTAAATTACTACCAGAAACACTTAGAGGGTCATCTTGCCAGAAGATGCAGAGCTGCAAGTAAGGGAATCGGAGTGCAAGGAGCAAGGCTTCAAAGGGAAAGTACGGCTGACCTGCACCTCCCTTACTGCTGAGCTGAGTTGTTTTGAAGTTAAAGTTTAGAGCCTGGACATTGGAGTTTTTTTTAAAGTTATGATGAGTTTCTTAAGAAAGGAGGGGAAAGGAGCTACAGAGAGCATAGGAGAAGTAGCAGCAGATGCCTGAAAAAGACATCACAGCCATCAGCTGCTTTTGAGAAGTTCATGGCTTGTTTTAATTAGTCTTTGTCCAATGTTGTGATATCAAGAGGATTAAATTGACTTCTCCAAATATCTTTGGGTGGTGGCTGTGCACTGTTGGAAAGCCCACTCAGGAGTTGCAGTAGGAAGTTCTCACAGACACAGCAATGCATATTTCCATGTGAACTTCTGGGTTAGAATAACGAGTTTTCGAAATCTCCAGGAGAAAGAAAGAGTGCAGAGAGGAAGACTTCACACACAAAGGTAGGACAATTTATTCCATCTCTATAAGCAAATACATATGTCTGTGTCTGTAAATAACTTTTTCTAGTACTGTTCCTGAAGCCAAAGTTGGTCTTGTGTTTCACAAACCTAGAGATAAAGCCACAATACTCGCAGTACAAGATAATTCACACATAGTGATGGGTGAAATTCAGAGCTACTTAATTTCAGGTATCCCCATCTTAAAACACACTAGAGGCAGAAGTTTCAGAGGTTTAGTCTCCAGGAAGCTACAGAGAAGGCATTATCCAGAGTAATTATGAAGCAGCCTTAGACTTCTCTCCTGATCGTGATCCAGCTGAGTTCTTGATTCTGCTCCAAGTTAGGAGGGCTGGAACTGGCTCTAAAATGTCTGGTTTGAATGCTTCTTTCTTGCATTAGGACCCTTTCTCCCTCTGTGGTTGGTTAGCACAGTGGCTGTTCGCTCACATGGAGAATGCATTGCTTGTGTAAGCTTCACTGTAGTGAAATGGAGGTCTTATTCTTTTAGTTAGCAAAGTCATGTGTGAGATGTTTACTCTTAGCAATGCCCAAGGGCAGTGCTAATTTATTTTTGTAACAGTCTTATTTAGACGGAGAAGTTGGTGACAGCCATAATTTATTCATGGTGCTATGCAGCATTGCATAGCATGTCATACTGGCCTGCAGCAACTGGAAGTAGTTATTTTCTTAGGAAAGTGTAGAGACCAAAACTGATAACATGCAGTGACGTACAGGAATCTGCTTATGTTTAGAGAAGATAATGCACATCAGCAATGGGAAATGCAGATGGCTAAGAGTTCTTGTTTTCCTCATGGTTTGTCGTGTTTCATGGCTCCCCTGATGTGGGTGTGTTTGACTTCATAAGATGTTTACCACAAGTAGAAATCATTTTAATAAACTCATATTGGTGTTCACAATTAATACAACCATAGACATTTGTGTTTAAGAGCCTTCTTTGGGATTCCTAAGAAAAGGTATGATGATATAACCCACGTCTGCTCTTTAGGGATGAAAGCTCGAAGTCACATCTGCTCTCATAAGGTTGAAATTTGCCTATGCTGAACACATGCCATCATCAGCATCATTTCCATGGTAACACATTGCAACATTACACTATTCAAGTCATGTGACAGAAGGTCAGGCTGAAAAGAAACCTGGGCTGGGAGAAATGAAGCATTTGTGTCTTCAGTGGTATTAATAAGCAAAACAGCTACCAGCAAAGTAAATTGGCTTTTGTATGAATATTTCCTTCTTCAAGCTTGCCTGAATGAAAAAGCTGTTCTCTAGGGATTTGTCTATTGGTTTGGTCTGACTAAGGCTATAGGCTGCTTATTCTTCTCCTACATTCTCTCTACAGCTGGACTGCTGGCTTCCCACAGAATTGTTGGGGGGATCTAGTTTCATTTCACAGAGTTTCCATCAAATTAGAAAAAGAAAGTATCTTGAGCAACCAGGCAGTCAGCTTCATACAGTTTATGAGACCTAACTTCTCTGTTCAGTTGATGGAATTGCCATCAATTAGGTGCTTTATTTTCTTATGAGGTTTGTTCTTCTATTCAAAGAGAGGGGAGAAACCAAAGCTTTAAGACTGAAGGAACATATGAACAGTTTGAGTTCATATTAACTTTTAAGAGCACATAGGTTAAAAAAAAAATAATCAGAAAGATAAGAAATTCAAAATTAAGATTGTTGTTCTTGTTCATGCAGACCTGAAGTCAGTAAATGTCCTTCTGATTTCAATGGGCTTTATCAAGACTTCCAACGACAATAATGTCCTGATTCTTCAACATTACAGACAGGAAAAACAATGAATATCATGATTTGTTGCATCCAAACAATTTCTCAGTGTATGCGAGCTGAGGATTTATTATGCCACAATATACAAAAAAAGTTTTGGAAAATTTACCTAGCAACATTAGCCTGTTAGTTTTGACATGGAAATCCAAAAGCATCATTTAGTGTTTTGACATGGTAAATGCAGGGGGAATCATTTTCAAAACCAATGCTGGCTCAGTTTCTATTTCAAGAATTAAAGCAAAAGTTAATTAATTGGCATACTTCATCTCCTTGAAGTACAGGTTATACTAAAATTAACCAGAGAGAGCAAAATATGCAGAGGCATAAAGGCAAAGTTTAGATATCAAAACCAAGTTTTGGGTCTTTAAAATCCTTAAATTCATTTATGTAGTCTGTTGTCATTTTTTTAATAGTACTATGTTCTATAAAATCTTACCAGACTAAATATGTAAGATAACCAGATGTAAAATGATAAATAATTTGGGTTGGAAGAGATCTCTGGAAGTTATCTGGCATTTCAGCATTCTACTCATAACTGTTAGGTCAAATTGTTCGAGGTCTTGACCAGCTGAATTTTTAAGATCAAGGAGGGAGATCCCATAGCATCTCTGGGCCTCTGTTCTCTCTGTTCCAGTGTTTGACTACCTGCACTAATTATTTATTTTTCTTTCTCCTTCTTAATGTGCAATCAGAACTTATCTTACTGCAGTTTGTGTCCATTGTACCACCCTATTCCTGTGCAAGCCTAAGAAAAGTCTGGCTCTATCCTTTCCATATGTTCCTGACGGCCTGAAGGCTGCCATAAGGTTCGTTCTTAGCCCTCTTGTTCAAACACTCTGCAAACATAAGACTGAGCAGAGCAACTCATATGAGCTTTCTGGCCAGAAAAGTTTATGCAAAATA
>JAOEHX010031725.1:5636-19054 GCA_025448015.1 Bolborhynchus lineola
TAACAAAATAATAATAATAATAATAATAATAATGAAAATATTAATAATAATAAAGAGGAAGTTATATGAATTGTGGAGTTGTGGGATTTTTCAAAAAAATGCTACATTTCAGTAGTATTAAAAGTGTCAAAATTGACTAAATGGAAAATAGATTTTGTCCTCATGATAGTTTTAAAAAAAATTAAAGGTAAATGAATTTTTAATTGCAGTACAAGTAGAAAGTATGACATCTAGTCCGCAAAGCAGGCATGTATGCATCACTCAAAATGGTGTCTAATGTTCCACAGATGACAGTTACTTTCAGAGGAATGGCCAGGGACTTAATAAAAGGCTGAGAGTTAGAAAACTGAAATGCTGGAGAAGCACATGAAAAATCTATATATTACGCAAAGGACTCTAGAATATTTAGGAAACTAAAAATGTTTCTTTAATTTTTCTCTTCATTTCTCCACAAAAGGTTTGCTGTAAAATAAAGGTTAGGTATCCTATGTTTAAAATTATATTTTAGCCAGCAGTACATACAAAGCACAACAAAGCAAAATGTATTTGACTGCACAATATTGATTTTACGTGAAAGCACATCAGTTAGTGAAATGCAAAAACCAATAAAGCATCACCCCTGGCTGGGAAAGATATCTCTAGACACAATTTATTTTTACATTTAAGCCAATTATTGGGCTTGTTGCGTTTAAAAATGGGCACCATATATCCTTACAAGGACTTTTTTATTCAATCAAATCAATTGCATTGATCTCCATATTCCACATTAAACACCAATCTTAAATCAAAACTGACATATTTTGAAGGCCACAGTACAAGTTTCTAAGCAGAAATAAATTCTACAAGGCTTTCTTTGTGTGTTTTTATGCCTAAACATGAATACAAATATTGATTACATTTTAACACACTATTTATAAACTACTTCAATGTTTATTTCTTCCTAAAAATTCTCCAGTAATAATGCAAACTTACAGAAACAGAATGCTCTCTGAATTTCCTTCTGTTGCAGTGCAATATGATAATGGTTTTCATTAATAGTGGAATGACAGGGTAAAAATAGATCCTTAGGCATATTTGTTGATGAAGAATTTATGACTAAAAGGATGTGTGACTAATATACTACTTGTCAAAATGCAGATATAGCAACAAGATTTATTTCCTTTGTGCACATTACTAAAAAATGCCAACATCTACCAGGAGCCGCACCAAGTTGTCTTCATTCACAAGTGGTATCCACAAAAAGAGGCAGCAAGACTGTCAACCAAGGGGCCATTTGCATGGACAAAGCTACTATATGCATATGTGAAAGACTGATGCTAAGTATTCTCTTGGTTAAAGTCTTGGTCCTCTGAAGATGGTGGCAAAGCTCCAGTTTTGTACAGGGGTGAGTCTGTATTTATTCAGCTGTCTTTACTCATTACTGCATCACCTCTCTGTGCCCAGTAGAAAAGCAACCATGTCGCTTAGAAGAGACTTTTTGATTCTCCCTGGCTCATCTTTTTCCCAGCTTGTAAAGCTCTACTCACATTGTTTGTATTTTGTAACTTCTTTATCCCAATAGTTTTCAATTAGCTTTAGAAGCATTATTTAGCTCTCTGAGGCTTTCCAGAGTTTACACAGAATTTGCATAGAAATAAAATGAAAGAAACCAGACTTTAGAAATATCATCAAATATTCAAAATGTTCACCATTCTGTTAACACTCCTCCACCTCTTCATATTGCTATGTGCACACCTTGCAGTCAAACGAATAGCGTAAGAACCAAGGAGGTAATTTGTCAAATACTCCAAATAGCTGTGCATCACTACAGATTATGACTGCTTGGATTTAGGGAACATTTTTTTGGCTGACGAAATATTCCAATGGGATAGATTAATCTATGTAAACCACACAGCTCAGCTGAAAGTGCTGTTCAGCATTCTAAATTGCCGCTTTCGTCTTCTTTCAGCACAAAAATGTGCATTTCTGTCTATAATAAAGATATTTTATAATAGCAATAAGGCAACTCCAGGGTGTACGGTTATCACGAGATAATCATACCCTGGAGGTATTGCAGATACTTGGCTGTGCCTCATAGCACTCCACGTGTGTGTTTATCTCATGATAACCCTACTCTTTTGTATCTTATTGCCTAATTATCCTCTGCTAATGCAAAATACTAAGTTTTCATCTAAAACAATAGGCTCAAGAATGCATTGCTATCACTGGAGGACATTGATGAACAATGCTGTCACTACTTTGTACTCTCTTCCAGTAAGAAATTTACATAAAGAACTAACTTTGGATATTTCTTTCTAAACCAGTTCAAACCCTTTTAGGCAACATCAACTAAAATATTGGAAGCGGGCCAAGTAAATATCTAAATAAAATCCATATATATTCTTACAGTGATTTGTATGGTTTTACCTCCATAAAATGTCAAAATTCTTATGTATTTATAGATCTTTATATTTCTAATTCTAATAAGCAGAATATAGTTTGCAGACTATTACTGATGGACCCTAAAAAGATTACATTTATATCATAGCTCACTCATCTGATATTTGAGGATATATTTTTTTTGTTGATGCATATATAGTAAGTAATAGCTACATTTCAGATAACATCAGGAGATATTCAGCAACAGCAGAGATTCTCACTGTCTCTTAAGCCTATGTAACTTTCGTTCATTGCATCATGCAACAAACAGAAGTTATAATACCTATTTTCCACTGATGTTGAAATTTGAGATATGAAATACTTACAGATAATGTCCAATAATTCCTCAGTTGAATCACTGTCATAAAAATCACAACCAATCACAATCCATTGAAAATAAACAAAGAAAAGAGTTTCAATTCTTAACTGGTTCTGAAATTTAAATTTGATAGACTTATTCTGAAATTTAAATTTTAAACATTAAAAACACTGTAAAAGCTAACCTAACACATCAAAATAGTATGTGTAAGAATTGTCTTTTCCTCTTTTAAAAAGAGGAAAAAAGTTGCAAATATTGAAAATTGATTACTGGTCAAATTACAATCTGACATATTAAGATGACAATGACTTTATCAAATGTACAGGAAAAAATGTTATCAAAAAACATAATAGGTCTATCCCAGAGTTTACATTTTACAGATTTCATAAATTACTGAATGATTATTATACACATATTCACATTTAGTTATGTGAATATTCACATATTAAAGCACTGTATGAGGTTTAACTAATTTAAAAGTGGGTGGTTTGTGCTATTTTTTTTCCATAGGTAACAGAAAAGAAAAAAGAAACCTATAGACTATTCAGTATGCCAAGTAAATACAAAACAATTTTTAGGTAAACAAAAATAAGGGAAGACAAACAGTATTTTTGAAATACATTTAGTACAATGCTAAACACAACAAAAATGCAAACCTGTGTATTCAAACTGTGAGGTTTTATATATCTATCTTATGTGGTTTTGTGTGTCTGTTTTATGTCTATGTATGTATATATATGTGTTTTTCATCTTGTACCTTATAGGATATAGTACTTTTCCATACCATTTACATTGAATAAAATTCTACTTTTAATAGCATCACCTGAATAGATCTGCAGACTTTGGACTCGTTTCCTTTGTTATGAGCTGTAGTTAATGAAGTCAAGATTTTTCCTCTTAGAATATCTATTTATACAAGCTGTTTCTACGTAAAATGCTTTCACGTTCCCTGTCCTTCTACTCAACCAGCTCTTCTGAAAAGCATTCATGTTTATCTCTCTTAACATTGCTTACAGATCTCATTTCTCAATCCTTTGATTATTTCAGATGGTGTTCTCTGAATTCTAGTTTCATGGTGCCAGTGGAAGGGAATTGCCTTAATACTGTTCTCCTCAGAAGTTGCTAGCTCTGCTGCTGTCTTGCCTGTGGCATTCTTGGCAGTGCTTGCCAATGTACATTCTTGGAAAGGAATCAAGGAGAACATTCTCAATCAACCTACACGAAAAAGTATTATTAAAAAAGACCATCAGTACAGGATGATGCTGGTATGCCTACCCCACACCAACCACAGCAATTGTTACAGAACAAAGATCAGAGCTCACTATTTCTTTATCTTAATAGCAAATGACCTATAAAATTGCGTGAGACAGGAAAAGGATCAGAGAGATAACTACATGCAATAAAATTAGCAGGATTTTTCCCTACAGTGACCACAATTATTATTAACAAATCCTTGAACTGATATGAATGTGCTACTGTGAAGATGTCCTTCATAAAGGATAGCTAGAAAGAGCCTTACAAGTAAAGAACAGTCCATCATGCTACCATTGTTTTAAATTCTCTCTTTATTTATTATTTATGCCATTAAAATTAATTTTACTCTTCAAATTGGACATCAATGTGCCAGCAGTAACAGAAATTTCTCTGGATAATCAAAGTGCTTTGAGGACTAGAACATTGGAGGAGATCTACCTGAAGTCCTCCTGATCAATTGGCAAATGTGAAGAATTGGACTTTAGTTACTACACTGAGTTTTGAGAGCTGATCTGTTGTATTAGCTTTTCTGGAGAATTTTGCAGGCCTTTACCTTAAGAGCTTTAGCCACACCTTATGAACAGACTGCAGGACTCCTCCTCTTCCACAGAAACAACCTTCCTCCTGCTGGTATTATCATTAGCTGTTAGCTAACATTTAAATGCAGCTAAATGAATATAGACCACCAAGTTCCAGAGAAAGTATTTAACATTAAAACTTTATCATTTGTATGATATAGGAGAACACATTTTGAGTAAGAAATAGTCTACTTCAAAGAACACTATAGTGCATGTACAGCTCTTCTTGTGATTTTATTTCAGCAAAGATCTAACATGACTATTCCTCACCTAAGCTTGTGGGGGAAACATATGATGTAATGAAGTCACTTATAATAACTTCAAATAGAGAAGTTCTGTTTTGATGCATTCCACTGTCTATGGTCTTTTTCAATTCAGTAAAGTAATGGATATATAAATGGTATATTATATATACTGTATATTATTTCTCTGTGATCAAACAATTCATTTTTGCTTTATTCAGGATTAAAACAAAGATTAAATATTCTTTCACACTAAAAGCTCAAAGAGAGAAGGGTGAATTCTGGACCAGTTCTTTATTTATTTATGAGTTTTGCATTAAAAAGCTACTTATTATTAGGTAATATTATTTTGCATCCCATAAGTTCAGACAGCTAGAAGATCTCATATTTTCTTGTTAAGTGCAACATAACTATGAGTATTTGAATGAAAACAGCTGCAGTCTTTTATGCTGACTTCACTGCTGCTGACGTGGACCCATGGTCTACTGAGCCAGCACTCCGGCTAGTGTCATAAATGAATGTAAGTTAAGAGGCAGACAAGAGTTCACCCAGGCCACAGATAGAAACAGGTCCACTTTGAGTAGGTCTTCTGGGTGACCTCCAGAGATCCCATCTCATGCTCATTTCCATAATTCTGTAGGGAGAACTGTAGACACTTTTAAGAATGTTCAGGCTACAGAAGAGTGGAACCTACCAGACCTGGTGAATTTAATTGTCTAAAGACTTCAAATAGATATTGGACTGAAACTGGGGACTTTTCAGGCTGTTCCAGAGTGGAAGAAAGACATTTCTTGTTTATTTTTGCAAAATAAAACTCATGTAGTTTTTTTTTTATTCATTTGGGAATTTACAATTTTTTTTTAAAGTATCCTTTTATCTTTATAGATGTTTTACAGTGATTCTTATTTAGCCAGTCTGTTGTACGCATTTTTTTCAACTAGCAATTGAAATAGAATGGAGTATAATAGGACAGAATATTTCAGTTGGAAGTGACCTACAACATCTAGCCCAGCTGCCTGACCAGTTCAGGGCTGACTTAAATTTGTTAAAACATGTTATTAAGGGCATTGTCCAAATGCCTTTTAAACACTGACAGGCTTGGAGCATCAACGACCTCTCTAGGAAGCCTGTCCCAGTGTTTGACCACCCTCTAGGTAAAGAAATGCTTGCTAATGTTCAGTACTCACTGTCACAGCTTTGAACCATTCCCATGTGCTCTATCAATGGATACCAGGGAGAAGGGCTCAGCACCACCCTCTCCACTTTCCCTCTCAGGAAGCTGTAGAGAGCAATGATGTCACCCCTCAGCTTCCCTTCCTCCAAGCTAGACATGCCAGAAGTCATTAGCTGTTCCTCATAGAACATTTCTTCCAGCCCCTTCACCAGCTTTGTTGCCCTCCTCTGAACACATTCAAGGTTCTTCACGTCCTTCTTAAGCTGTGAGTTGCAGACTGCACAGGTCTCTCTATTGCTGCAGCAGCATAATCACCTCTTTTGACCAGCTGGTTATATTACGTTTGATGCTCCCCAGGATGCAGTTTCCCCTCTTGGATGCTGGACACATTGCTGACTCACATTGAGCCTGCCCTCCACCAGCACTTCCAGATCCCTTTCAGGAGGAATGCTCTCCAGCCACTCTTTCTTTCAAACCTGGCATTACCCTGTCCCAGGTGCAGAATCCAGCATTTGGACCTGTTAAATTTCCCACCAGTGATGACTGCCCAATGTTCCAGTCCACCTAGATCTGTCTGCAAATGTCTCTTGTCCCTTAGAAATTAACAGCACCTTCCAGTTTGGTATCCATCTTGCTTGCATTTGTTAACTTGTTATCATAAGAAATCTTTATGTGCTTTTTATTAAATTCTCTGTGGTTTTGTTGGTTTTGTTGTGTGTGGATTCTTTTTGTTTGGTTGTTTTTTTGGTATGGTTTGGTTTGGTTGTTTTTTTTGGCTCAATTTTTCTGTTATTCAAAGTCTCTTGTTCATTGAAAAGCCAGAAAATCGTAGAAGATTAACTCTCTCAAGCCATAAACCAGACTAAAGAAAGTAGCTGACTTCAAGGAATAATGTGAAATTGCCAAGACGATAGGATCTATCTCACAACAATTTTAACTGGTAAGACTTGCGTGCTTAATAAGAGTTTACTGTCTTCCTGACCACTACTAAAGTCTGATTATAGCTGAAATCCCAGTTCCCCATTTACGCTGATCAACTACTGCCAATGATCATGACCTCATTATCAAAGGTCAAAGAAAATTCTGATTAGTCTAAATCTGATACAGGTAGCTGTGGAAAGCAAGTCAAAGGTTCTGATGGATTGTGATAAAGACCTGAAAAAGCAAATTAAACTGTATGCAAATAGTATAATAGATATAATATCTGAAGGCTTGCATTTCTAGTCATCATCAAGTAACCTTCTGTGTGCATAAATTTCCCACAGAAATGAAAATTAAATTACATTCTAGCCAGATTCCAGCTGTGAATATGATTTTAAAACTAGAATCTCTTCCAGTTGAAGCAACTAGAATATTTTTAATCCTATAAACTTAAAAATAGCCATTTAAAATGCTGAGATGATATGCTTCAGTAGGAATACTGGCAAAACCAATAGATCCAAAAGATTCAGTGCCACAGAACACAATTAATCTTGTTGTGACTGAACTTTAAAACAAACGATTGCTTCTCCTGTAAAATCTCAAGTGTATACCAGATAGATTTAGGAAATTTGGGGTACACTAACAGCACATTCATGCTGCTGCCATACTACTTCAGTTTAAAAATATTCAGTCAGCATCTCCTATGAATATTACAAAAAAGTACATTTAATGAGAGTAAGAGCAATGGCTTAAGGATAACTTTTAATATCTTCTTTTTAATGTGAAAAATTGATTTGGAAATATCTAAAGTTTTAATCTTAAAATGTTGCAGTTATGATTGCTAATAAAAGACTATTTTAAAAGACCATGGAATTTTTACTAAGGTCTTTTAAAATAAGAAACTCAGAATTTCAACTCTGCTGAATGCAGATATTTGCTTAGCAGCTTACAAAGGTAAAGACAAAAAAAGAGATACACTTACATATACCTCACTCAGATTTGCCAAGTATGGATTTTCATCCTCGAGTTCTCCAGTAAAACTATACTCCTCTTAGGAATATTGCTTCAGCTTCAGTACAGCCAGGATTTTCTCTTATATTCTGTTACCTTTACATGTATTTACTATGTTAGCTTTTTTTCAGCAAAGCATTTAAGAATATATGTAAATTCATTCCTTACCAAAATATATTTAACCTTTTGCTTTAAACATATCCTTACTGCATTTCTGGCAGTGACATATAAGCACCTGCTGAGGAACTGTTGTGGAACAAAGATCAGGTGAACATCTTGCTGACCATAATGAGAAATTAAAATCAGGGTCCGAATTAGGTTTTAAGAGATGAAAATTCAGACTGCTAAGTAAATACTTATAAATTAAGATTAAATTAATGTTATGGATCTAGCATTAAGAAATTCCACTCTGCACTGCAAGAGCTATAACTATGGTTGAAAGTTGGTCTTTTCTATTTGTGTGGTTCCCAATTCTGCCAGTATTCTGAATATTCAGGACTTTGATTTATTCTTTTACTGATATTTGTTATGAATGTTTCCACTCACATTTTAATCCTACTTTGCTATTAGAAACAACCCAGAGGCAGGGTAAAATTTTCCATAGAATTGCACATGCATGGTACACAAATACTCACATTTTCCATCACTATTCCTACCAATTCTTCAAAATGCTGACTTCATTACTTCCGGGGATTGCCAGAAAGCTTCAACTCCTCTGAATGCATGATTTCCACAGCAAATATCCTGAAAATATTGCAGTTTGGAGAAACCACAGGGCTGCTAAGATTCCTCTAAGATGTGCAGCAGAACCACATTCCTTTGAGTGAAAAGGGACTCTTGGTGAGACAAATATTGTTCCAAAATAACAAAACCAATACTACAGTAAAAAACCCAAAACAACAAAACTCCTGCAGCAGAGGCTTTTGAAAGTTGTCTTAGACATAGACTTTCACAACACCTGAGAGAAAAAGAAACAAAATTTATTCTGCACAACATTGCCATTTCTAACTTTCTGATAAGTAAATGAGTGGTCAAAGAGAAATATGTATTGCATTGCTGCCTATCTGCTCTCTGTTCAACTGGCCTTTGCTAATCAGAGTGGAACCAAGTGCACAGTTGAAAACACAGAATGAGAAAGTCTACAAAAGCATGCGGAAAAAACCCAAAAAAACTAAGCAAACAAAAAACCCCAACTAGTAAAAGAGTATTTCTGTTCCAAATTAAACTCCATGATTTGAGAAAAATATGTAAAACCTTTTTTCAATATATGGACATTTCCATTAAGACATAGGATTCATCAGGTTAACAATACTGGAGAAATAGCCTTAAGATAGTATACTGAAATTTTTCTGTAGTATTCAGTGTCTGGGATGACTTTCTAAACATTGAAAATATTTCACTTCAGCATCTGGGACCAACATCCTTTCCTTCCACAGAATAAATACACCACAACTTGAACTGGTTAGTCATAAACCCAGTTGGACTTATGTCTGACCCCATTCCTTAAAATATGTTTGTGTTCTTGCTTCTTGTTATATTACATTAAGGAATAGAATGTGCCATTTTATAATTTATGTTAGAAGGTTTCATCTGATTTTGCATGCTAAAAAGTAATGCCTCCCATTTTAACTAGCAATTGCTGAAGTATGATTTCAAATCATGGGGCTGAGTGAGGATTACAGTCTGTGTGATAGTCACACCTCCCCAGACACATAGTTGCAGGTATTTTCTGCATAGACATCCTTAAAATGGGAAGTGCTTTTCAGGGCAAAGTGAGATTTAAGATATGTCTGTTTCAGAAAAAAAAAAAAAAAACTTGCTGAAAAGAAAAATATATTCTTTCGAGCAGTGAAAAGCTATTTGCATTCTTAATTTCTATGATTTCATTTCTTTAACATAAGTTTTACAGAAGTGTTTAGTAAATTAAAATGTAACTAGTTACTACCAAGATTACTAGATGTCAGAAAAAGAATACTAGCTGTGTTCTGATCCCAGAGGAAAACCTTGTTTAAGTGATGAAACCCTTACCGTGGAAATCTTGGAAATCTCAGTGGGTGGAATTTCTCATTGTCAGAACTTTCAATAAAAAAGCAGCTGCAGATACTGAAAACATTAAATAAAAATTGCCAACAAGCTGTCTTACCTGTGTGCATTCTACAGAAAGGAAGGGCAAACAAGAACTTGTAGTGTTTGTACATCAGTCAAAACCCTGACAGCTACCGTGTAACATTTGACAACACTGACATGTGCTGTACTCCCTAAGATATTCCTCTAACTGAACCATAAAAAGACAAATAAATTAGTAATAGTACCTTGCCTGTCAATGTCCTTTCTTGCAGACTTCTCATACTGTTGATTATCATTGCTTGAAGTGATTCATCAATATATTTACTTTCTGAGGAAAAAAAGGGATACTGAATTATTCTATTACTTTTAAAAAACACAGCAAAATAAGAGGTACCTGGTTCCTCGTCATCACTTATTCATTTCTAGGAAAAGGACAGGCAAAAATCAGCATAACGCTTTTCTGCAGAACAGATTTTGCCTCCGTTCTGCTGTGTTGTAGATGAAGCTTCCTTAACCAAACCAATATTCCCATATGAGAAAGAAATCATATGGTCAGCCACTACTTGTCGGATTTTGTCCATATGTCTGCTGCACAGCAAGCCAAGATAATATTTTTTCTTAATTTTTTTTTTTTTTTTTTTTTTTTTTTTTTTTATAAATATAATACAATTGTCAGTGATTTTATTATCTTACTTTATCTTTTGCAGCTTGAGGCATAATTGTTGTGAAAAAGAATGTGACTGGAAGAGATCTGAGTGTGTTAATGAGTATTAATGGTCCTGATGTGCCTCACCCAGAGCCCAGCCTACAGGCTCCCTCTGAGCTTAAGTGTGGGCTGTGCCAAACAGAAAAGGAAATAAAAGAGGAATATTTGCACAAGTCCATTGTGGGCTTCAATTGCATTCAAGTCAAAGTTTGCCATTAGAAAAGAAAATAATAATGAGAAAAAAGGCTCCGGATAGATAGCACGTTTTTTCAGGGCATCTATAAATGGACATATGCAGCCATTCATACAGACTGTGGTACTAAAAATATGGTTTATTGGTTAAAAAGTTATGCATGCAAATTACGTGGTGCAGGTTTAGCTTTCAGCATATAATACAAGGATTGGGTCGTAGAATTGCCATAAAGAGTATTATATGTATATAGTTTACAGACGTCCACTTCTTACCTATGTTTTATATTTGTATATTATGCAGTGGCTCCAGGCTGACACAGGAAACTCCCAAACCAGTCTAAATCTGAGCCATTGATAAAGCCATTTTGTCTGTATTTCCTTGTTCTACTCAGAAAGAACCAAAGTCAATTATTGTCTCTTTTTCTTTCCTTTTTTTCTTTTTATTTCTTTTCTTTTTTTTTTTTTTCCTTCTTGTAATAATGACTCAACTTCTTCAAAATATATTTGTCTGGCATTTCAATTGTTTTGCTTCTATCATATATTCAGTTTTTGCTACATATCATCCTGTTTAATAATCATTCAGGACATGTACCCAGGTTTCTGCTTCCAGTATTTCTGCTAATCTCTGGACTACATTATTATATTTGGACAAACAAAATAATCCTGATCTGCTTGGCTTATACAGAAAAGAAAATATTCAATTTTATGATATTTTTATTCTGTTCTTTTATGACATGCAGTATCACCCTGAGGAATAGAGAATGTTTTTGAGAGTTGCATGGCACATAGATGCTTCACCACTGCTGCAGAATTCTGCATCATTGTGCTACATCACTTAATTAGTGCATCCTGGAAACACACCCTTTCTCTTCATTGAGAAATATAATTCTGCATAGAACAATAAGTTGAAAAAATCATTGTATGTTTAAGGTGTTGTGCTACTATTTAGTAAGACATTATTTAAGCAACTTTTATTCAGTTGTTGCCTGGCTTTCTGTAGTTTTTCTCGCCTATTATCTAGTGCATGATAGTATTTATTATCTTTACAGAAACTTCATCAAGTAACACTAAAGCCATTGAAGTAATGGAATATTATACTAATCACTGAAAACACAAATGTCACAATCAGAAAATACAGCTACTTACCTATAGTCTCAAATAAAATATGTGCATACTACTGTGATTTATATGCCTTCTGTTTCACAGACATGTATATCTAACACTTCTACAGCCACAGCACAAAAACTGCGTAACTTGTTCTTATCCATACTTAGTTGCTTATGGCTATTCTAGATTTACAAACTGTAAGCAACTGTTTGATTTCAGTGTAAAAGCAGGGTGTAGTACACACTTAAGGGTTTCTTTTATTTAAATTCAGTGAGAGCATTCATCTTGTCTCTGGAACTATGAAGTGTCCCAGATTTGCTTGTCATAGTTAGCCTGTGCATCCAGTTCTTCCTCAGCTGTCTTATAGATAGCTACATTATGAAGTTTTAAAAGTTTCTAGTGATTAACAATTGGTAAGTACAGAAATCAAAATGAACTTGATGAGCAACTGAAACACATTCACTAAGCCTTCAGAATGAAACATTAGGAACTCTAAAAACTTTATTTTCAGATTATTCTGGACAGCTTGTATTAGAGGCCACTAACCTTCAACTGTCTTCCTTACCCATATGATTTCTGAAGATAACATATTAGCATCTAACAATCAATCCAGGCTTACCTCACTTGAACTTAAATTTATGATGGATCTCCCACTAGGTATCTATCTGCTTTCACTTCTCAGTCTTATTTTTTAGGAACTTATTTTCTTTCTAGCTATGAAAGGATCTTTTATTCACATTGACTTGTTCTAAAATACTACTCTCCTCAGGTTAGTGAATGCAAAAGAATTTTTTTATTGTGAATATAGAAAAACCTAAATAATGACTTACTTTTCTTATTCCTTATGCAGATAATAAAGTTTCATGAATCCTAGGGATGATAGAAAAGCCTAAAGGTATTAATTTATCAAAGAAGTGTAGAAAAAAAAATATTCCGATTTTCTGGATTTTTAGGTCATTGACATAAATTGGATAGTTTCGAAAACCATATGGCTACTTATATGAAAAAGTCTCTATAAGTGAAAAACGACTTCTCATTTCAAAGAAACAGTGTTAAGCCAATATTAAAATCAGCATTTACAAGGTAATGGCCTTGTCTTTATGCAATAAAGCAATAAGCAATTTAGGCAAATCAAAAATTAAAAAAACCGAACATATAACTGCATAAATGTAAGAAACTAATTCAACCCAACCTACTAAGTATGAAATGCAATTATTTCATTGTTGAAAGCAGAAGTAAGAGAGAACAGATGTACTGTTGTGGTACTGTCTCACATGACATCCTTGTCTCTAAATTGGAGAGACATTAATTTGATAGGTGGACCACTCGGTGGATAAAGAACTGGCTGGATAGCCACACGCAAAGAGTTGTGCTCAGTGGCTCAATGTCCAGCTGGAGACCAGTAACGAGTGGTGTCCCTCAGGGATCG
>JAOEHX010031729.1:231-14721 GCA_025448015.1 Bolborhynchus lineola
GGCCCTCATCTTCGCATCTTAGCATTTGAATAATAAAAATTTTTCAGAATCATACCTGTTTCATTACAAAAAAAGTTTGAGGTATTTCAATATTTTTCAGCTAAATTTTAGTCAAAAATGTGTATTCTACAGAAATATTGTCAGTAGTGCCACTTCCCCTAAGAAAATGGTTTGAATATGACATAGGCAGCCCTTTGCCCGCACCTGCTTCAATCTCTACATATTTCAGGTAGTGTTTATACATATTTTGACCCAGGGCTCTATATTAGAGTCTTTTTGTTATGATCTAGGAGAAAAAAAACATGACCAAGGTGAGCTTTTGTTTACATGTGAGAGGGGGATTGGAACTGGATGATCTGAAGGTCCTTTCCAACCTTAACTATTCTATGATTCTATGTTACTATTTCAGCCTTACAACAAGCTCTCTCAATATCATATCAAGTTAATGGATATTATCAGTACTTAAGAACAACTTCAGTTCTCTGCTGGCAGGACCATCCTGTCATAAGTAAAGATTCACTATCCTCTTGCATCCAATCCACTCTCTTCAGCAGGTACAGATAAAAGTGTCTGAAATGAATAAATTGTTCCTATCTTCATAAATATTGAAATCAGGAACTAACATTACAGATTCCCTGTCCTGACATTCTTCTGAAGAATCATACAATTTCATCCAGTAATCGAATCATAGAATCATAAAATAGTTAGGGTTGGAAAGGACCTTAAGATCACCTAGCTCCAACCCCCCTGCCATGAGCAGGGATACCTCACACTAAACCATGCCAGTGATGGTAACCTGGCCTTGAACACCGCCAGTGATGGAGAATTCACAACCAAACCACACAGCTTGGTGTCATCGGCAAACTTGCTGAGGGCGCACTGAATCCCACTGTCCATGTCACCAACAAAGATGTTGAACAAGACAGTCCCAACACCGATCCCTGAGGGACATCACTCGTTACTGGTCTCCAGCCGGACCTTGAGCTGTTGACCACTCTTTGCGTGTGGGCATTGCTCATACCTCGTTCAGATCTTCCCTGAGCCTTTACAACAGCAGTTAGGAGATGTCTAGATATTCAGGAAAGCAATAAAGCCTCCCTGGGCTGTCATTAAGATTACATCCTTTACACTTCATCTAGCTATATCAGATATAATCCATCTCTTCAGGAATTCCTGTATGTTATACAAAGAAGATATATTTGCATAATTGCTAGATGGATTAAGCAAAAAATGAGAATGCTCAAATTTAAAAATAGAAAGGTGCTGATATTTTGAAAAAAAAAGAAGAAAAAAACTCTGAAGGTTGTGATACGATTAAATGAAATTAAAGTGAACATATAGGGTAGATGACTGAACTATGAAATATTTATCTAAGCAATGCTACAAAATGTTTTCCTAAAATTGAGCTAAACCTTACCAGAAGAGCTAGATGTCAGAGTTGCTGGCAATGTAATTGTAGCAAAAAAACACAAATCATTGTTTCATGTATAGTTAATACAGGAATGTTTTTATTTTATCGAAGTCCTTTGTTTTTGATTTGTGATATATCCAAGTGTGGAAAATGGAAATTGGTTAAATTTATTAACTTCAGGATCACACAAGCTTCGGTTTTGCCACCTTCTGCATACGTCATGTCATATTTTTTCCCTTCTGATTGCTTAGTGTGAACAAAAGAATACACCCAGAAAATTAAAGACTCTATTGTTGGTGCCTATACAAAACCTGAACATAAGTTACCTGATCACAACAGCCATGGATTTGTAAGTTAAGTACTTGTTAAGCAGAGTACACAAGAAATACAGATGTAAATGATACTGTGTTTTGCTACCAACTCTTGCTGTTTATGTTTTATTCCATTAAATCTTTGCTTAATACTTAGGTATGGAAAGGAAGCCTGATGCTTAATTTAGTCAAGGCTACCCTGCAATAGTTAAGACACTGAATTTGACAGAGATAAATTTTCTAAGCCCCTTAATTTTTTCTTTGTAATTTTCTTAATGTATCTACTTTGGTATTTGCATTTCAGCTGATATAAGTTACATCTCCTTTTCTCTTTCATCTCTCAAACAGCCCAGAAAAACAACACTCCGAATGCGCAATATGATAAATTGTATGGGTTAGACAGTAGAAACTGATTCTGAAAGCTTCAGTGAAATAAAGGAAATTATAATGCACTAAAAAGTACATCATTAATTGAATTGGGGGGAGGAAGAGGGGTAACAGTTCTTAGTGAAATTCAAAAAGAAACATTTTCTTGTGGGAATTGAAATTTTATTTATAAACTTCTGAAGTTCTTCTTTGTATGTAATTTATCCTGCTAGTCAAATTTGTGAATTCACTGGGTCAAGTAATACTGCCCTGCTCACAAATCATTTACTTAATGAAGTTATCTTATAAAGAAAGACGTAAATCTCTTGTTTCTGTAAAGCTCTGATGTTTCAAACAATGTAAAAGCAGACTTTTGACATAGCATAAATTTGGGAACATATAATCACTTGATAAACTTTCAAAGTTTAAAACTACTCGAGCAATTAAGACATCCTCTTGTTATGGATGAATCGTAATTTCAGATTTCATAATTATTCATAAGAAAAGAAATGCAGAAAGAGTAAACTAATTAATATTTGCTACCTTAGAGATAGAAATCTAAATTTAATATGTAAACTCTTTAAGTTTTCTTTTTTCTTGTTTCTGATCTAACGGAAAGAAGGTAGTTTGCTTTGGTCTTCAGTGGCAAGAGCTCCAGCCACAATGCTCAAATCACAGATGGCAATGGCTGGCACTGGGAAAATAAAGAATTGCCTGCTGTAGGAGATCAGATTCTAGGCCATCTAAGGGACCTGAAGTTACACAAGTCCATGGAACCCAATGGGATATATCTATGGGTCCTGCATGAACTAGCAGATGTAATTGCCAAGCCATTATCCACCATATTTGAGAAGTCATGGCAG
This sequence comes from Bolborhynchus lineola, assembly GCA_025448015.1. NCBI lineage: Eukaryota > Metazoa > Chordata > Aves > Psittaciformes > Psittacidae > Bolborhynchus > Bolborhynchus lineola. Next base: position 3,183 of record JAOEHX010031729.1, read on the forward strand.
TCTGGTGAAGTTTCTGATGACTGGAAAAGGAGAAACATAACCCCCATTTTTAAAAAGGAAAATTGGATGACCCAGAGAACTACATACCAGTCAGTCGTACCTCTGCGCCCAGCAAGATCACAGAGCAGTTCCTCCTGGAAGCGATGCTAAAACATATGGAAAATTAGGGAATGGTTGGTGACCACCATCATGGCTTCACTAAGGACAGATCACGCCTGCGAAAGGTGGTTGTCTTCTAAAATGGGGCCATGACATTGGTGGATAAGGGAAGAGCAACTGACATCATCTACCTGGACTTGTGCAAAGCATTTGACCCTCTCCTGCACAACATGCCTGTCTGAAGTGGAGTGGCATAGCTTTGACAAATAGACCTCTCAGTGGATAAGAAGTTGGCTGGTTGGTTGTACTCAAAGAGTTAGGGTGAATGCAAGTGGAGACCAGTGATGAGTGGTGTTCTTCAGGGATCTATATGGGGATTGGCTCTGTTTAACAGCTTTGTTAGTGATATGAACTGTAGGAATGAGTGCACCCTCACCAAGTTTGTTGACCTCACCAAGCATGAGATTGACACACTGGAGGGAAGGAATGTCATCCAGAGGAAGCTTGACAGACTTGAGATGTGGGCAAGTGCTGTCGTTATGAAATTCAACAAGGCCAAACCCAAGGTCCCGCATGTAGGTCAGGGCAACCCAAAGCAAATCCACAGGTTGGGTGGAGAATAGATTGAGAGCAGCCTTAAGGGTAAGGACTTGGGGGTGTTGCTTTACAAGAATCATAGAATCAGAATCATAGAATAGTTAGGGTTGGAAAGGACCTTAAGATCATCTAGTTCCAGCCTCCCTGCCATTGGCACGGACACCTCTTACTAAGCCATGTTACCCAAGGCTCTGTCTAACCCGGCCTTGAGCACTACCAGTGATAGAGAATTCACAACTTCCCTAGGCAACCCATTCCAGCGCTTTGCCACCCTTATAGTAAAGAATTTCTTCCTCATATCCAATCTAAACTTCCCCTGTTTAAGTTTGAACCCATTACCCCTTGTCCTATTATTACAGTCCCTAATGAAGAGTCACTCTCCAGCATCCCTATAGGCCTTCTTCAGATACTGGAAGGCTGCTATGAGGTCTCCAAGCAGCCTTCTCTTCTCTAAGCTGAATAGCCCCAACTTTCTCAGCCTATCTTCATGCAGGAGGTGCTCCAGTCCCCTGATCATCCTCATGGCCCTCCTCTGGACTTGTTCCTACGGACCAGAACTGCACACAATACTCCAAGAAAGTCTCACGAGAGCAGAGTAGAGGGGCAGGATCACCTCCTTCAACCTACTGCTCAAGCTTCTTTTGATGCAGCCCAGGATGTGGTTGGCTTTCTGGGCTGCAAGTGCACACTGCAGGCTCATCTTCACTTTCTCATTAACCAACACTCCCAAATCCTTCTCCGCAGGGCTGCTCTCAATCTCTTCTCTGCCCAACCTGTAGCTCTGCCTGGGATTGCTCCGATCCAGTTGCAGGACCTTGGACTTGTCATGAAGGTCAATATGACCTGGCAATGAGCGCTTGCAGCCAGGAAAGCCCACTGTATCCTGGACTGTGTCCAAAGCAGCATGACCAGCAGGTTGAGGGAGGTGATTCTTCCCCTCTACTATGCTCTCGTGAGACCCCATCTGAACTACTGCACTCAGGTCCAAAGTTTCAATGTAAGAAGGACATGTACCTGCTGGCACAAGTCCAAACAAAGGCCACAAATATGACTGATGGGCTGAAGCACCTTTCCTACAAAGACAGGCTGAGAGCTGTGCTTGTTCAGCTTGGAGAAGAGATGGCCTCTGGAAGTCCTTAGAGCAGTCTCCCACTACCTAAGAGGAGCCTACAAGAAATCTGGAGAGGGATTTTTTACAAGGGCATATAGGGCTAGGAAAGAGGAGGGATTTACATTAGATGTTAGAAGTAATTCTCCAATATGACAGTGGTGAGGCTGTGGAACATGTCACCCAGAGAATTTGTGGATACCCCATCTCTGGAAGTTTTCAACACCAGGTTGGACAGGGCTTTGAGCTGCCTGGTCTAGTAGAAGGTGTTCCTGCCAGTGGTAGCAGGGCTGGAATTAGATGATCTTTAAAGTCCTTTCCAACCCAAACTATTCTATGATTCTATTCTGTGAATCCTTTTTTGCATGTAAATCATTTAATAGGAGACAACTGTGATTTGATTTAAAGGAAAAGTTCTGATAAACAGTAGGAGATATAGATTAAAGCCATGTTGCTGTATATTGACTAACTGCCTCAAGAGACAGATTTGCTGTGACAAATATAAGAGTGCTCTGATCACCTCTCTCTAGGCTCCCTTATATTTACTACCTGTTGTTTTAGAATGTCCTGGTTTCAGCTCAAATAATGCCAATTTTTTTTTTCTAGTAGGTGGTACAATGCTGTGTTTTGGATTTAATCAGAGAATAACATTGATAACACACCAATGTTTTAGTTGTTACTAAGTAGTGCTTACTTAGGACTTCTTATGCATCTATTAAAAATGTTACAGTGTGAATGGTACTAAGGAACTGTAATAGGCAACCAAATGTCCACCTGATTTTTTGTTATTATCACCATTATATTTGGGGCTTGGAAGGAGTGTAGGTTCAGTTATTTTGGAGTTCTTCAAATACTGTTTCATAGAGTCTGGTGACTTAGTATGATATAATGCCAAAGCTAAATGGCCTGGCTTTTCTGCAGTTGCACGCCAGTTCCTTCAGTATTCTGAAGTGGATTTTACAATGTTTTTTTCTTTTTTTGTGTGATGATTCTGAGAGTAAAAACTTGTGTGGAATAACTATTACCAAGGGTGAAAGCCAGCACCTGCCAGTGTTTCCATGTGCATCCAGTATTCTGTTTCTTTTCTATAAGCTGTCAAAACAAGTATCAGGAGATAGAAGCAGAGACACAGAGCTGTGCTGAAAGTCAACTAATCATATTTTTTTTTAAAAATCAACCAAGTTTAGAGAGGCAAATATTACTGAAGTGTGGTCTCTGAATAAACAGTTACACTCTTAAAGCTGTTTCTTTGCTTTCACTAGTTACAGTGCAAATTGATGTCCCTTTTTCACTGCTTGGGTCAGAAAATGCTCACTTCATGCATAGAATTATAAGACTTAAGAACAGAGCTACAGTTGTATAAATATGTACATATGTCTTATCTTCCATAAAAGGATGTCTTTTGCCATATCTGAAGATCTATATGTAGTAGTATATGTATGCATGTAGTTCTATATGCAATCAAATCACAACACACTTCACTACAGGAAACAAATGAGAAGTGAAATTATTTAACTGCTCTCATTCACTATTTGCTATGCTAAATGCCTTTAATTTCCGTTTTCTTAACTACAGCAAAGTATCATCTACATACAGTTTAAACTTTAGAGATATCATACCGACTTTGAAAGAGCAGGTCTCATTCCAAAACCTTTTGACCTGAATAGTCTTCTGTTGCATTGATATGTGTGCTCTGGTTTAATGTGTCTGAATTTTAACATTGCACAAATATTTTATTTAAAAATAGATCTCTAATTGGTATAAGCTTGCTGGGCTTTACATTGTCTGGTGTTTTATGATAGAATTAGTAATTACTACAGAGATCTTACCAACTCTTTTATTTCATTTAACATGATACAAAGGTATAAATAAATCGTGTCTGGATCCACTACTTTTTTGGCATGTCAGAATTTTCTCTGGCAATTGGATCTGCAAAAAAGAAGTCAGTTTTTCTGTTATTGCCTTTTAAAGGATTCAGGAGTCAGATGACAAATTAAATGCAAGGGATGCCCACTCAGGGTAGGTGGGGGATGTTACATGAGCCCGCTTTGTAACTGGAAGCAAGATACTGTCACTTGGCTGTATGGCTTCTTGCACTCTATTTTGGACCTTGCTGTTGCTCTGTGGAAACACATTGCATCAAAGTAGTTTCAAGTGAATTGCTAAATCTAACTCTATTTTTACACGTAATTAATGGTTAAGATGCAGATTGAATTCTGCTTTCTGACGGGCTGTTTTATGTCTTTAGTCATTCCTACTAGAGTATGCATTGTTTTGCTTGGTGAAACTTTTCAGTTCTGTATTGCATGAGGTTAGGAAGGAGTGTGCCTGTGGGCACCCTAGACCAAGGCTATTACAGGGAAGTAAGTAAACTTTTCTTTAGAGAACAGCTGCTCTGGGTGTCATTCTGTTTCTGATTGTAAAGCAGAAATTCCTTACTGGAACCAAGAGACTTAATGAAAGGTCAATGAATGTTAGAATTTTCCTTTGAAAAGTTCTGGTCCTGGGGAACTGTCAGTTTCTAAGAGAAGGTCATGATATTGAAAGTTTCCCAGTAAATGCTTTTCATTTGTACTTTTAGACATACTCCCCATGCTTACTTAGTAGCTGGTCCATGATTATTTGTTTTTTTTTTTTTAAATCTGAAAATCTGATAGGGTTTTTTTTTTTTATTACACTTAAATCTTGATGGGAGAGTTATATGTGTGCTTCTGGTCTACCCTGAAAGCATATGGAGTGTCGGATGTTTTGAGACTACAGGAATTTTTTCTGCTGTTTAGATGGGGGAGAAGCAAGAAGCAAAATTGTATTATTTTCCCAAAGTCAGGGGTAAAAGGGAAGAATCAAAAAGTCCCCATAATCAATTACAATCTGTTTGGGGTTTTTTTTATATCATTCTTAACTCATGTCTGTCTGCCAATTTTTCTCTCTGTTCCATCTGTCATGCCTCTTTATGTGTTTCTTTTCTATATCGTAACCCAGTCACCCTTTTCTTTTTTCACATGCCTCTGGTTGTGATGCAGCTGACAAAAGTGCCAAGCTCCAGTTGATAGAAAAGTTTCAGGATCCACAGTTTAGATGTCATTTTTGAAATTTGTTTTATCACTTGATATAGCAGAGAGATGTGTTTTCATGGTATGTGACATATATCTCCATTAACAGGGAAGAAAGAGATGGTAGTTTTTCATGGATAAGTAGATCAGCTTCCCAGTATGCTAATGGGATCTCCAAGAGGCACCTGAATGAAATTTTATCTTGTGTGTGTTTTTTTCCTAGAAAAGATATATGCAGTCTTTAAAGACAGCATTATGTGTTAATATTTAGATTTGTAAGAGATTAATTTCAACTTTTGAAAGGGCAGCAGATGGAACAAAGCTAGGAGACACTGGGAAATAGTGTTTTTCAGGAGGTGACAAAGAGCAGTCTCACAGTGGAGGACAGGTGTCTGCAGGAATAGCCAGCTTGAGGCAGCAAGGTATGCTCATCTAGAAATGTCAAGGACACAATATTATCTAGTTCTGTTTTTTTTTTCCTTCAGTGAAATTATTTATTCCTACACTTTAAAAAACAGCCAAATCTATTTCTGTAGGAATAATAACTGAATCAAGAAGAAGAAAAAAAAAAAAAAATCTAGAAAAAAACTGAGCTTGGTACTTTGCACCTTGAGACAAAAGCTGATCCTGCACCTGGTCTTCTTTTCCATACTCCCTACGCACCTCCCTATCACAACATCAGGCCTGGTTATAAGAGCTTATTTAACTCAAAATGGTAGATTCAGAAGGGCCCCACTTTTAAAAGACTAAGTTAGCTACTGCCTGTTGAACTACTTATCTCAAACACTGATTTTTGCATATATGCTTATTAGAAATACAAACCCTGAAACTAAAGACAAACATGGCAATGATGCCTTGACCATAGAGCAAAAAATGATAGTGATTCCCTAGAGTGAAAAAAAAAAAAAAAAGTTTTCAAAACAAACATTCCTACACCAGTCTGCATTGTTGGATGCATGTGCGAATCAGTTATAGAAGCCCAGTAGGCCAGATTCACAATGGTTTGAATTTACTGATGCTGTCAGCATTTCCTCTAACAGTAATACTCATCATGTGAGAGAACAGGTTGGTCTGAACATAAGCACTGGCTCTTAGTGCAGGCATTACAGGCACTTTCTGATCTGGGCTTCTGCGATTCAAAGTAAAAGATGATGCGTAGCAAATAAATCCAATTGTTTCCTGGAAAAATAAGTTGAGTTAGTTGGTTTGATTAAGTATAATTTTTTTCTGGGTGACGCACAAGGCTGTTGATACTGCACTAGACAGAGTCACATGCTTACAGTGATGAACATCTTCAGACTAGCCATTTGTATCACGTATTTGAAAATGAATATGTCTTAGAAGGTGAATATTATTTTATCCTGATTCATTTTAAATTTCAAGTGGAGTAAACTGATCTTAATTTGAAACAATTTTCTTTAAAAAAATCCACATTTTTGTTTGATGGAGACAATCTGTAATTTCAGCGTAATAAAGAGTGCTCAAGTGGAGTGACATGCAGCACTTGATCTAGAGGAAGTACTAGTACACCCAAGATACTTTCTGTATGCAGCGGCAGTACTGTTTTGTAGCTCAATAGGCACAGTGGAAATATATAGCGTACTGAAATACATTTAAAATGGAAGGGGACCAGAGCTGAAACTCAATGTAAACAAAAGTGTAATTTGTCCTTTCTGAATGATAAAGAACCATCTTCTCCTATTTTCTCTTTGCAGTTTAGGTCACTGCCTGTATAATTTTTGGAAAGCAGCTACATTTATCCCTAATAGATGTGAATCTATTTACAGGAAGAGGGAAAGTGGCCTTTTAGTAGTCCTACCCCTCACCCCTCCTCTCTCCTCCAGATAATTCTTTTAATTTGGTATTTGAGATTCATTCATGACAGCATTGGATTCTTGCTAGCATTTTGAAATGATACATCTATACAGCTCAGTTGTGAAAACAATGGTCAGTTCAAACTGTCATTCCCTCTTTGATATGACAGCCTGCTGTTCTGGGAGTAGAGATTAGCATCTGCATCTAGACATTTGCATGTTACAAATTTCATATTTCAATTTACATTTTAGAAACACCAACAATAGTATACCATAAATGGGGAATAAGAAGAAAATAATTCAGAAAAGAAAATTGCATGAGTCTCCTCTTTGCATTGATATACTGAATGAATGACGGTTGTGTCTCACTTGATTAACTTGTGTGAATGAGAACCAAGTCTCTACTTAGAATTGTTTCTACTTTAAGCCTATAGTGTTTCTGGCATGTGCAAAAGAGCACAACATTTTAATTAAGCTATACACAGAATGTCAATTAAAACCTGTCTTTGAACAGGTAATAGCTTTCCAAAATAATTTTAAATCACACACGCACGCACACACACACACACACACCAATTCTGGGGACACTACAAAAAGAACTAGCATGGGTAGAGAAAACTTAAAGTCTGAACCTCAAGTAGATATAAACTGGAATATGCGATTATGAATTCTGAAGCACATGAGAGAGGTTGACTGCACATTTTGGTTGATTACAGTGGATTATGATGGTCTATTAATGTCAACAGAAAATCTGACATTGGCTTCCCTGGGGCCAGGTTTTCAGTTCAGATACTTTTGTTGGGAATTGGAGATCATAAACTAGAAGTAAGAAGAGTTAGAATATATCTCCATTTAGAAGGACAGGTTATTTTTAATGCATGTTTTCCAGCCTGGCAACTAAGTAATACCAAGACTGAAATGGTTATCCTAAATCAACCTGTACATTGGGAAGACATTGTGTGGCAAAAAATCATATAATCCTCTGAGAGCTGTATGTGGGTATATATTTTTTACTTGCAGTATCTGAGGACTAATGCTAATGATTTGGTTCTGCGGATTTATCTGTGCTACTTCAATATTACAAAAAAAGCTACATACTGTGCTTACTAGAAACTCACAGGAACAACACTCTAATGCTGTTCCTGCCAAGCATCTTATATGTCCTCTTCAGGTTTGGGTTCAGTAAGAACAGAAACCAAAAATGTTATTACACTGTTTCCTTAGTAGATTGCAGAATGGTTTAAAAAAGACATTAAGAGTACTTTACAGATGGGAAAGCTGAGGCAGAGTTGCATGAATAACTTCCAAATCACATTCATCTTGCAAAGGGAGTTGGAAATGTACATTTGGGGTTTTTGCTTGTTTGTTTGGTTTTTGTTGTGTGTTTTGTTTTTTGGGGGGTTTTTTTTTTTTTTTTTTTGTGTTTTTTGGGGGTTTTGGGGGATTATGTGGGTGTTTTTTTTCTTTTTTTTTGTTTGGTTTTGTTGGTTTTGTTGCTGTTGTTTTAACTTGGGTTTTTGTCGTCGTCATTTTTGCTTGGGTTTTTGTCTGTTCAGTTTGGGGTTTTTGTGGTCAGTATTTTCTGGCACCTCACAGATGGTGACAGATTTTTAACTTTGCAGGTCATATGAGAATCTGAATTTCCCTACTACATATTTCACAGAAAGAATCAGATCTTGCATAGCATTTGGGTGCTTAATTCCCAGAAAATTGACTAGGAGATTTAACCAAGCTTTCGCAATAAGGCTATGTGTAAGCCAGCTATTGAATTTAGGCCTTCTGAGCCCTGTACAGTGCCCTGGGGCCAAACAGAGATGCAACATGATGTGACATATTATGTCTTCACTATACTATATTGTGAAAGGGAGACTCAGAATCATTTCTAAGTTCATGCCTGACTAGAATTCATGCAGCTGACATTTATTGTTGGTAATTCAAAACAACCTGCATTTACAATTAAAAAGATGTTTTGTGAAATATAAGCAAAGACTTTTTGCCTGCACTTTTGCATTCCTCAGTCTGAACTATTCTTCTAGTCCATGTGTAACTACAAGGCATAAGAAAAATCCAATAATTTGTCCTTTAAATGATCTACAGTGAAGTGTTGTTTAAAGATTAGTGAATATCATTGCTTATTTTTTACTGAATAGCTAAGTAAAAGTCTTCTAAGTCCCTTAAGGCTTCAGATTTCAGACTTCTGCTTTTTGGCCCAGGTTTTACAGCTAAGAGGCCACAGTTCATGTACAGTCTTTTAAGAAAAAAAAAAAAAAACAAACCAAAAACCCCAGTTTCCTCTGTGTTTTCTGAGGTTTGTCTTTTATTTTTTGTTTGCTTGTTTGTTTGTGGGATTTTGGGATTTTTTGTCATGTAATTTTTTTCTATGTAATTTTTTTCTGAAGTCACAGGAACTGATTCATCTCTATCACGTATTTTTACAGGGCTTTTAGGCCAAACCTTTTGTAAAGCTGACCCCTCTTATTCTACTGTGAGAGACAAATTCAGCTTCAAACTTCATAAACCTTCATAAATGGTCTAAAAATCAATGCAAAATCTCATTTCAAACTCGTTTGACGCAAACTTAAGGCTTCTTCTTCAACAGGCCCCCTCTCACTTGGTCTTTCTGAGGCAGCTCAGAGTGTGCTGGAGAAAGATAGCTGTTACATCAAATAAAATGCTGTAAGTTTCACACTTACCACTTCACAGAGCTTTCAGTAATAGCAGACTAAAGCCTATTACACTGAGCTACACTCCCTACTTCAAATGGAATGCTCCTCCATTTGAAGACATATATACAGCATTGAAAGCCTGAACTTCAAATTTAAGATGATATTATTTCGTGTAACACAGAGGTTTTATTTGAGGTGAGCTATCATGAAAACACAGTAATGCAATTAGCAGCTGTAGTGAGAAACCCATGAGGTCAGTCAGACAAAGTAACCAGAGGGTACTCACAGTTCTGCATACTCAGCCAACACTTTTCATATTGCATCTTAAACTTTATCCTGTGGTACAAAGGGCCATACAATTTAATCTTAACAAGTTTATGTGTTATTATGCATTGTCAGGAGCTACAGTCGTGTCTCATATGCACTCTTGTTAAACAGTATCACATACCTACTCAATGTAAAATGCGGGAGATGAACCAGCGCTAACAAAAAGGGAGGAATGATTAAATAGTTTTTAACTATTTTTCTTTACATTGACTATGGGAAATCAATAAGTAAACAGTGGCCAAAAATCTCTGTTGTGCCCAGTTACAGTATGGTCTGTAGATGTGTCAGGTCTGTTGGTACAGATATTCAAAGGATTGCTTGATTTCACCAGTGCACAGGGCTCGTAAATTTGAAAGCAGTCAATGCTCAGTACACTCTCTTGCTCTTGTCATGAATTTTCCATACTACATCACTGTTCCTTGAGGATAATGATACTTTGAAATGCTTTACAGTGTCACTGTTACCTGCAGCCTGGAATAACATTTTTTGGTTGGTTAACACAATCCAATTAAAATAGATGTATTGAGTAATTATAGTTTGCATATGAAAAGTATTGAAATATTTCATTTTAAAATTCTCTGCTGTTAATTTCTGTAGACTTCATATGTCAAACATGTTTCTTACCTTAAAAGGCAGGTCTGGGTGGGTAGGGCTTCAGATGAACCCTGCTTAGGATAGTCTAAGGCTAGACTGGGGCCCTTGTTATAGCTATTTCTCCACAGTGAACAAGGAGCTGTTGGTTTCTTTTGTGCTTGAGCAAGGTCTGTAGGAGACAGTCATACTTCTAGCCAATGTTTCTTTTCATAAAAGTAAAAAAAAAAAAAAAAAAAAGAGAAGAATGTGAACATATAAGCATTCCAGTATCTGAAGGGGGCCTATAGGGATGGTGGGGAGGGACTCTTCATTAGGGACTGTAGTGATAGGACAAGGAGTAACGGGTTCAAACTTAAACAGGGGATGTTTAGATTGGATATGAGGAAGAAACTCTTTACTCTAAGGGTGATGAGGCACTGGAATGGATTGCTCGGGGAAGTTGTGAATGCTCCATCACTGATGGTGTTCAAGGCCAGGTTGGACAGAGCCTTGGATGGCATAGTTTAGTGAGAGGTGTCCCTGTCCATGGTAGGGAGGTTGGAACTAGATGATCTTAAGGTCCTTTCCAAACCTAACTATTCTATGATTCTATATATAAATACTGCCTTCAACAGGTCCAGTGATGAAGTGAAACTTCTGGTTGTTTGATTCATCTCTAAAGATAACATTTGGGTTCAAGTATTAGAAACATCTGAATGTGAGATTAAAATATCCAATGTCTTTAATGCTTTCTTTTGTACAGAATTTAAGTACAGGTATAGTTTCAGATTATATTAGTGTGATTAAGTGCAAAAATTGCCTGTGCTGTCTCTCAGTGACTCATTTTGTCCTGCTTAAGGTGTGATTTACAAATCAAACTTGAGCTCTTATACTGTGTAATATTAAAAGAAGAAGTGCAAAGGAGACACTAAGCATTTAAAGAATGGGATTGAGGCTGATCCATTTGATCAAAGCTTCCAAAAATCTTTGGAAAAGACTATTTATGAACAACTTTTGCAGACATTAAAACTATCAAGCAATTATAGGATTGTTTTTTTGTCTGGCTGACAGAAATAAAAATAAGGTGTCATGGGTTCAGCAGTAGCAGTCATTTTTCTCCTTGGCAGCTGGTGCAGTGCTGTGTTTTTGGCTTTCGGCCTGGGAATAGTGCTGACAACACCGATGTTTTCAGTTACTGCTTAGAATGTTTGGTCTGACCAAGGACTTTCTGAGCCTCATGTTCTGCCATGGAGGAGGGGAAGCCGGGAGGGAGCAGAAACAGGGCAGCTGGCTCAAACTGAC
>JAOEHX010031731.1:9022-33418 GCA_025448015.1 Bolborhynchus lineola
ATAGATACTTCAGATGCACAGAGATTCTATACTGAAACACTGCTTTTCATAACAGTAAAATGAGTATAATTCCTCTAGCAAAGAGGGATTACCTCCCTGCAGAGTTTAGAGGCTCTAGTCTTGATTGCAATCTAAAAATTATGTAGCATTGCTGAAATACAATTCTGTTTTGTATACATACACATTATTTCCTTTTGGATCAAATGACACGCATAGAAGTGGATAGCTGCATTATAGGTATTTGCTGTAAGCAAAATCTTACTTTAGAATTGGAGTTGGGAAGACCTCTTTCCTCAGTAGTCCCTCAGATTCACTTGTACTTATTTTAGGCAGAAAACATGTAAAAATGGGAATTAAGAATTTTTGTATGTGCGCAATGAAGCACAACATAAAATTTCATTCTGGAGACAGCTGATTTTCTACAACGAGGAAGTTAATGCTGTAGAGCAGGATACCCTTTCAGATGTTTGTCAGATTTTTAATGAAGAAAAATGCAGGAAGAAAGGAACATGTTTACTCACTTTGGATTGTGGAAACCACACCAAATTCCATGAAAATAAACAGAAAAGAGATTATTTGATTATTTTGATTCATAAAGGAATACTATAGAGAGATAACATTTAAAGTATATTTTCATAGTTGATTATCCTATTTGTTTCCTTTCCAAGATACTTGAACTACTACTGACATAAGAATATCTAGTACAATTAATTTTTCTGTAAAGGGTTCAAGAAGTAGTATTCAGGAAGTAGAATATAAAATTAATAGGAAATAATAGCAGGACTGTGTGATTCACAGATCAAATAGATATGATATATATTTGAAGGTTTTTGTCATTATTTACTGAGGTTTAATATTCTGCAACCTAGCACGTGTATTCCTATACTCTCAAAAACTTCCACAAAGGCAAATCACCCATGTAGCTGTATCAAAACCGTTATCTTGAAGCCACAATGCTTTTAAGCCATGTCTGGCAGGTTACATATTTTTGCTCCTCTCTAGCCCTCATGAATTACTCAATTTGCAGTACTTAGGCCTTGTGTCTACAGCTGTATAGGTAATAGGCTTATTTTGGGAGGGGGTGGAGAAGAGAGGTTTTGATTACAAGGTAAAATGAATTTTTGTTAATAATTTCTGGTTTGGATATTTGAATAAGACTTTACTTCAAATCATCTTGAGGAAAGTAAATAAAAAAAATGTTTTATTCAGTTTTAAGATTTCATCTGATACAAAAATTTTGCTGTGTATGTTAAAAAGAATCCTGTTGCAAGAGTGAAAAGTGTAAATACAAAAGTTTCAAAAACAGGTTTCCAAAAAGATCTTGGAAGCATTTTAATCGTTCTGCAAATACCTCATCACCACAATTTCCTTGGTTAAATAGCTGCTGTGTTCAATCTACACTTGTAAACAAAGCCACTTCAGCAGCTGTCCTTTAACTTCTAGTAGTTGCAGTGCTATGAGAGGCTGCTTCATCAAAGTGCTCTCTAATTTTAGTGGAAACAGAGCAGTTTGTAGGAGGAAGATTTTTTAACACTGTTTATAAGTCAGTGGCCCTTCCACTGCACGGCAGCTAAGTGTGTCTTTGGTGGATGTCAGTCTCATTCCCACTAAGCATTTGTTTGGTTAGATTTATTTGATTTATTAGGTTATTTGTGTTTCTGTCATTGCCTCTGACAGAAAGTGTCATATTAGCAGAACACAGTGACTTTTTCTGTTTTTCCCAGTGTTAGATAAAAATTTAAATGGTGCATGCTCCTAGGCTGAAAGCTTGTAATGCTGCTGGGCTGATGAGACTAGCTAGAGCTTTGTGATTTATGATTTAATTTGCATGATTCACAGTCACATTTTAGGTTGTATTGATAAAACAAACATTTATTTCTTCTACATTACCATTATGCACTTAAATATCGAGACATTACTGAATGCTTTCAGGTTTCCCTCAGTGACCCAGCAAATCGAAAGTCTGATAGTGTAATGATTCCAAACATTTGTATATGCCTCTTAATGCAGTTTAAAACATCCATGGTAAAATACAATGGAAGGAATTATATTTTTAAATCTTTTGGGCCCCAGGGCATATGGCTGGGTTGTGCAGGCATGCTGGCAGCGGCAGCCATGTAGCTGTGCTCTGCTGCTAGTGTCATTCCGTGGGGTCACTTTCCCTGCCCCAGAGCTAACACTGTGTTCTTGTTTTCTAGCTGTGCAATTAGATGCACACATGCATGGTGTGATCTATAAAATATCCACTAACCATTTCAAAGAACTGCAGGGAGGCCACAGGAAATGGAGGGATGAGCTCTGACTGTCTCTCCCTGGCTGCAGGAGAGTCTCCGCTTGGGTGCCAGGAGCACCTCCTCTTCCTCCTCCTTTGGTGTGTGCAGGGCTGTTTCTCACATTTTCCTCCCTTATTTGTTGCTCCCAAGCAGTGTTTTGCCCTTTCTTTGAATACGTCTTCCAGAGGCGCCATCTTGTCTGAGGGGCTCAGCTGTGCCCTGTGGTGCGTCCGCTGGTGCCGGCCGGAGCAGGCTGGAGCTGGCATGGGACAGCCCTGGTCTCTCCCCACAGAGACTGGCCATGCATCCTCCTGCTGCCAGTGCCTGGGCAGCTGTGCCCAGTACGAGAAAGTACAATACATGGGTGAATGAAGATGCAATCACTGCGACCTGTAAGTAATATGACAGAAAAATTACATTGCTGAATTGTCTTGACAACCTGAGCAGGTGGGAAGGATGGAGGCCAATGATCTTTTGTGATATCAGTGGCTATGGGTTCACTCTGACAGGGATGACAGTTGGGTGTTGCTGATATTAATGAAGCAAGTCTCATCAGCTTCAATGAGATAGAAAAAATCAGCTTGCTGTTTGAGCTAACAGACTTTGTTTTTTTTTTTTGTATTGTTTTGTTCCGCATCATGATTGAAAACCACCCTAAAGTATATATATTTTAGCAGTAAAAGTTCTACAGTAAATGTGCTTTACAAACGATGCAAGATTTTCCCTTCCTGTACAGGAATGAATACTGTCTTATTATAGTGATAGATCTCATACATCCAAACCCAGGATCTGGCACGAAACTATTAGTTTACTTTTGTTTGGAGTGAGACCTGAGCCGTACTCGTATATGGGACAGTGCCATGTTCTTTTTGCTGGAATATAGGGTTCTTTTTTTTTTTTTTTGCCAACATTAGTATCTGACTATTTAGCAGATCCTATTTAGCTTATTCCTCCAGCAGCTGAGGAGGAACAAGCTAGATAGGACAAGAGCAAGAACAGCAAATAGACTGTATGTCCAGGCAGTCTACAATGATAAGCTTAAAAAGAACAAGGAAAAAGTGAAATGTTATTACTATAATTATGACCAAAATATTCACATAGTGTGCTCATTGGTGCAGAAGTGATTGGGAGAAATGTGGAATGCACTCAACAGTGGCTGGCACTGATTGTTCCTGCAATTTTAAATCATCACTCCTGATGCTGTAATATTTAGGGATGCATGGGCTGGTTAAGACCACAGAAGCGTCTAACCTAAACATTTGAGGTTGGAAATCATTTGGTTAGCTTCCCAGCTCCACTCCATCACAGAAGGAGAAATATCAAAATACCATGGGAGAGGCTGTTCACTGAAGGTTGGTGGCTTCGTGCCAGTGACCTGTTAACCTAGCAGCCAGATGAGACATGATCATAGGTAATGCATCAGTACAATCCACAATGCACACCTTGTTTTATGACTCTGCCTGGTTTATCTACAATGTGCAACTGTTGGGACTTAAAGGTGGGTCTTTACTTAGAAAATATTCTAGAAATCCCAAATAGAAAAATATGTACTTCAAAGTAATAAGTGTGATATTGATTATTATAGAAAAATCCACAGTTGAAACCTAGAAAGAATGAAAGTTATCAGTCAGAATGCAAATAGATCTTGTCAGGTGGAAACACTTGATGTACCAAGACAAGTGTATCTCATTCTTCACTCACTTTGTTAAAGACACTTGACAGAAAATCCAAGTATTTTCTTAGCTGCTTTGGGAAGCTAGACCACTGATAGAACAAACCAAGATGACTTACAGATGTTGTCCAATAATTCCTGATAAATTCATAAATGAACATTGGAACAAAGAGAATTCTCAGAAGCACAGTTTCTTTTATAGGTTAGAAAGCAAAATACCACTGAAGTATCTTGCTTAATCCTGGATTTAGAAAAGGTAAACTGGAATAAACACTATTCGTAGGTGGGTACTTTATCACATCATCTGTAGATTTGTATCTCTATCTCTGTATAAATACTTAAATGAAAATACAGAGAACGTCAGCCGCTCAATAATGCCTTACATGATTGTAAAGAACAAGTGATGAACTTATTTATCACAGCTTTGGTTCTCTTGGGACATCATGTGGTGCTTTGTTGCTGCTTTTTTTTTAATTTTATTTTAATTTTTATTTTTTAAATAGACAATTTTCTGCTGTGCTATTAAAAGGCTGTACTGCTGAACTTTTGCTTAAGTAGAGATCTGATCTTAAACCCAATTAAATCCTTTGCTGTTGCCTTCAGGTCTGTAAAAGTTTTGGGGGTTTTGCTCTGTAGAAGCATCTAGATCTTCTGGTAAAGCTTTGTGTCTTTGTATGTCTTATTTTTTGTGGGATATTCCTGTTAATCAACCAGGCTGGGTATAACAAAATGGGTAACTCTTGTAACATCAGCATCTCAGAGCAACTGTTCCAGTTTCCTAACAAAGATATGAAGGTGAAAAGCTTTAGGATCGGATACCATTCTCATTAACTAAGAGCTGGAGAAGTTCCCACAGCACTTGAGAGATGACTTGCACAGTTATTTCATTCTTGTCTCTAGGGTTGTTTATTTTGTTAGAATGTCTCTTTTATTTGCTCTAAAATGCAGTTATTATTTTTCTAGGAAAGTTTATACATGTTTATAACATGTTTATAAAAAGCAGACCTTGCATGTGGATGAAAGGTTTGCCATGGTCCTCAGTTCTGTAATTAAAATACTAGTAGCTAGTGCTGTTCTATAGAGATGTAGGATCGGGAATGATCACACCTCAGTTTTACAGAGAGCAAGGGTAGACACTGGGAGCAGATTATGTCTCCAAACTGAGTGAAGAATGGGAGAGGGAAAACTAAGAAGGTGAGGAGTGCACTGAAGAAAAGCATCCTTGTCTTCAGTGTACCTCAGGGCAGAAAAGAGTGCTTTTTAAAAGTTGGAGGCTTAAAAACTGGAAAGCATTCTGGTGTTTCCATTGAATGTTCAAAGCAGAACTGTGAAATCCTGATGCTATTTATCATATGGTCCAAGGCTGATAATTTCTAACCACACATGTCTAAAATTAAGCAGCTAAATGCATGAATAAGCAACAGATTTAAATTGAAATTCGAAGTACTCATCACTTGCAAAAGTCAGTCCTTTTGGAAAGAGTATAAATTGAAGATACAGGAGATATAGGTATTCAGTGTGTAGAAAAAACCTAATTCTGAACAGTTCTAACTTGGGTCCAGATTCCATTCTTGGTTTTTCACTTGGTCCTCACAAGAAAGTCGGTATTCTAGAGGTGGGGGTGGTTATGATTACTTTCTACCTTCTTTTTCCCCACATCTTTTTTCATAACTAAGAACTCATTCTGTCTGTGCAGGTCTGTTAATGCTTTCTAGTCTCTCTGAAACTAAATTTCCAACTGGAGGTGAAAGCCAAAATTCAAACTGACTTAATACCTGTTTATGTTTTCTTTTTCCTTTTGCCTGTTCCCTCTGCCTTGATCTACTATACTGAAGTTTACAAATCCTCATATGAGGTCATCTGTCAATTGTTATCCTTTTTCCCTTTCCACAAGCCTCACATCTGATCTAAAATCCTTACTCATTTCATGAGAAAGCTTGTTGTTTGCTGTGAAAAAAAATAAAAAAATTGAATATTGAGGCAGTGGTTATAGGATTTTCATTACTTTCTGAGGGTGCATGTTCAGAACAGATGTGAATGGGCAACCAGCCAGGTCTTGTCATCTGAGACATGGCACATGGGCACTTTTTGGTATAAACTCTTTCAAAAGTAAAATCATCCTGGCAGCAAACCAGATTGACTCATGTTGCAAAAAAACTTTTTAAAGGGACTCTCCTCTACTAGAAAATAATATCACTGTTGTGGGTTAATCCTGATAAGCAGCTAAGAACCACAGAGCCACTTGCTCACTCTCCACCTCCAGTGGGATGAGGGAAGAGGAAAGGAAGAGTAAAAGCAGTTAACCTCATTGGGCAAGGTAAAAATAGTTTAGTAAGTAAAGGAGATTTGTGATACAATGTGATACAATGACCTGCCAATTCCCCTGTGTAGGCTGTTGTCCAGCCAGTTCCCGAAAAAAAGGGGATGAACCTACCTAAATCCCAGTCCTCTCCGTTTTGTTGCTGAGCATTATGGCATCAGTTTGGGTCAGCTGTCTCCGCTGTGTCCCCTCCCAGCTTCTCATCCCCAGCCTCTTTGCTGGCAGGGTGGTGTGAGGAGCAGAAAAGTTCTTGTTCAGAAATAGCCAAAATGCTGGTGTGTTATCAACGCTGTTTTAATCACAAATCCAAACACAGCACTGTATTATGAAGAAAATGAACTCCATTGCAGCAAGACTCAGGGCAGTTGGTTTGTAAAACATTTCCTTTATTATTTACCTGAAAAACATGGAGTGTGGGGCCATTTTAGGCCATTGCCCTTTTACTAACATTTCTAATCTTTTCTGATTCTAAAGATTGATATTGTCATTTTTTTGCCCCTGGCTAAAAATTGCATGAGGATTATAAGTTTCTAGCTTATTTCCTGACATGTTTTTTTCAGAAAAAGCGGTATGCTGCTACTGAAATAAATTAAATATTCACCATATTATAATGTCTACATATTTTGCATTGTTAACAAGGAGTAGGAGATCTTTCTCAGGCAGTGGTGTGCAACCTATGTTTAATAGTAGGTTCCCATAATGAATATCACTATTTGAGGTAGGATGTCTATGTACTAGTAATTTATGTGCCACAGGGAAGGTGGATGATGGATTTTAAGCAGCCCAAACAAAATGCTGTTAATTTTCTTTACAGCTTTCTCAGTGTTTTCTCTTAATCTTGACAGAAATGGAGGAGACTTTTACCTTATTGGCTCAGCATAAATGAATTCTTTATATGTGATACAGGAGAGTTTTGAAAACTTTATCTTGCTGGAAACTGCAATTCTTCATTTCCAAAATTCCCTACCCTCTGACTTCTTGTTCAAAAAACCAGATCAATATACAACTTCTCTCATTACAAAACATTAAGGGATATCCCAAAATGGGATATTGAAATGTATCATAAGACTGCTTTGCAATCATGAGCTCCTGTTTTTTATAGTCCAGTGTTCATTTTTATATGATATTTCATTAACACTGTCAGTAGAATTCACTCCATAGGAAGAAAAAAAAAAAGAAAAAGTATGCCTGCAAACTCCCACAAAATATTTTTGTGCTTTAAACTTAATTTCTCTTTTATTTAAGAAATTGCAAGCAATAGTCCTGTATATCTGGTTATGATATGTAAAAACATGTGGCATTGTTACTGTTTAATTTTGATTTTGTTGTCTTCAACATTTAGTTTCTAGGGCTAGACTTTTTATTGTATGTGTTTTACCTTCTGATCATTTTTGTGAGCACTTTCACTATCGTATTTTCCAAGGCCAGTATGTAATTTAGAAGTTTTTCAGTTATCCAAATTTTTTTTATTGTACTGTAAGATAAAATGAACAAGGAACCTGATTTAAAATAAAAGAAAATGGTTTATGCCTTTGCACAGGCACATTTCACAGAGATATATATTTGAAAGATTTTTGTTGATCTCAAAGGTTTAAATTTTGATTTTATTTCTAAAAACTCCCACAAATCCAACAAAAACCCCTAACATAAAATCATAAGACTGACAGAAATACTTACATTCTTTGATATAAGGTTTTTCAATAAAAAATAATGTTGTGCTAAGTAAGCATGGCAGTGCTGAGAGGTCTGCCAGGCAGCATGGGCAACAAGAGAGTAAACTTGAGTGCATACTAAAGGGAGTGTTTTCATTATCTATGTTTTAGGAGAAGTCAAGAGTAAGCAAACAATACAAGAAATGATAGGTATACAGAAAGCTTAAGCCTGGACTTTGAAGTTCCCTTACTTTTTCATTAGTTAAATAGATATGAGATTGTTTCAATGGTTGTGTGTATGTAGTGAGCCCCCATCTTACATGGTTCTATTCAGGGTGTATAAGGTAACTCGGTCCTGAGATCTTGAAGTTTCTCCGTAGGTTTTAAAACTTTCAAGAATGCATTTTCCATTTAATCATTAAGCTGATTTACTGTGAACATTCTAAACATTGTCATGTCAATAATTCCATCAGTTTTTGAGCTTCCTGCAGTACATTTGGTGGAGTTTTATCAAACTTACTTTTCCCATCCAAAGAGAGGAGACTGACTCTCCATTTAATACCTCCTTATTTAACCATACTTTCTTTTTAATCATACCTTCTCATCATTCCTTCGTATCTGCTTAATAATTGCACTACTCTGTTTCTTTGGTATTTATTATATTGCTTCTTTTCTTAGACTGTTATGAAAAGGGAAGTATCTTCAATATTTTCTTCAGAGTTCATAATGTAGTTGTCTGCTATTCATCACCAGGTCTTCATTTTTTATGTTTTCATATCACTAAGCTGTTTTCCTTCTACTCTTACTCTACCTTGAGGTACGTTTTCTTGGACTTTTAAACAGAGATATGTCTTCATCTCTTTTTCCTCACATTTGTATGACTTAGCCCATCTGCCATTAATTGCAATAGGGATTGCATGACTGAAAGTGCTGTAGAAATGCTGAGGTTAATGGCAGTCAGGCTATGAGAAGATGCCTTTAGCCAAGCATGACATTATAAAAGTCTAAGCTCCCCTTATGCAGTGTTATGAGTAAGCATTAACACAAAACAAACTTGTTTAAATATGTTTAGCAACTGGAAAAACTTACCACTTGGCAAATGTGTTTGCAGTGTTTGTCTCAGCACTTCAGCGACAGGACACTTGCACACCCAGAGCCCTCCCTTCTCAGACAGCATGTGGTCCCACCATCTATTCTCAGGGACCTCATTTCCCTTCAGTGTGGTCTTGTTGATACCAGGTGCCTGGGGAGATTAATCAGAGTTAATTTGTTCAGCTAGAAGAGACTAGAACCTTCTGACTTTGTCTTTTCCTGGTTGTGTTTTCTTTTTCTTTGCTGTTTTCATGGTAGTCTGCAGCCTGGATGCCATCCAATTTCTACTTCAAATAAAAAGTCGACTTACAAGTGCTGCCTGCCATAAATGCTATATAGGTTTGCTGAAAACAAGAAAGAAAAATAAACCCAAGGCCCTACTACATTACCTTATTCACAGTAAAAACCAATTTGTATGCAAGTTTATGTGGAAGAATATATAACTTGTAATATGAGCTTTATGTAAAACATCTTGCTTTAAAATTAAAGGAGACATGATCAAGATATTTTCCTTAAAAGTGATATTAATTAATTAATAGTAATAAAATGCCACTGTGATGTAGGGTTGTACAGGCTTGTAGACCAAACAAAGCTTTGATGGCCAACTCAACTGAATTTTAGATGTCATATAGTGAAGTGATAGTTTGTTCTATAAGTGATAAGAGTCTGATGATACTGCCAACATTTACGGTACATACAAGTGCATTAGAATATGTGTTTTTGTCATATAAATTAAATAGGAGATAAAATGAGAGCCAAGTTTTGTCAAGAAATCCAAAGCATTCGTACAATAGCAAAGCATTCATTTGATAGGACCAGCGGCAATGGGCACATGCTGAAACATAGGAAGTTCTCTCTGAATATCAGGAAACCCTTTTTTTTTTGTTGTTGTTTTTTTTTTTTTTTTTACTGTGGAAGTGACTGAGCACTGGCACAGGCTGTCCAGGGAGGTTGTGGAATCTCCAACCTGGGAGATACCCATCAGGACATGGCTGTGGGTGTCCATGCTTGAGTAAGGTGTTTGCATGTGATGATCTCCAGAGGTCCCTTCTGACCTCAGCCATTCTGTGGTCCTCTAACAGGGACTACATAGCTAGTAGCAGCAGCAGTCTACTGTATGTATATGGCACATATAGTCCTGGTGAAGTATATTGATGTGTTCTTATTCCAAAGCATAATCTTTTTAAAGCAACAAAGAATTATTTAATCACATAGAGAAAATGTTAGTTTACTTACTTTCTAGAGAAGGTATCCACGCTAGTTTTATGTATCGATTTCTGAATACATTTTCCTGTTTGGAAGCCTTTTCACATATTTTAGTGGATAGCTACTATATGATGGTTTAAGAGAAGAAATGCTTGAGACAGTAAAATTTAACACAGAAAGGCGTTAAGATATTCAGGTCATTATGTTGTAAATTAGATGTAATACTGGAATTTGGATCCCTCCTGTATTAGCTTTGTCAAGGTAATGTACATTTAATTTTACAGGTAACATGTTAGTACCTGACACAACAGGACCCTCCACTTCTCCTGGGCTTGTTGTGGATTATTAGGAACTTTGTGAGTGTCACAGGGTCCAGGAGTGTTTGGCTTCTCCCCTGAACTAGAAAAGCACAAGGTCTGCTGAGTGCTCTGAACTTGCATTTTAGACAGGAATAGTTTTTCTTCCTATGCCAAAACAGACATCGCACACACCAGGCAGGACACTCTGGGTGTGCTAGTTATTTAAAAATACTTACAAAGTTAGCACACCATTACAGAGTCCTTGAAGTTAGGTGGCTTCCGTGCTTCTACTAATTGCTTTGTGCTCAGGGGGCTGACTGAGTTCAAAGAATCAATTAACCTCTGTGGGAGAGAATAGAATGGATAGCAAGCAGCAGATTTTCTTTTTGATTGTATTAACATTCATTGTTGTATTCACAGAAATGATAACTTTTAGTTCTCTTGGAATAGGTCTGCAAAATACGCTCAGGATGGATTTTTGGTCACATTTTGGTCAGGTAAAATAAAAAAAGATTCAAGGGGGAATGGGAAATTCTGTTTATAAATAGGAAGCAGAGAAAGTTCATGAGTTTCTTATTCTCACAAAAATGATCTCCCTCTAGATTCATCTTCAGAGTTTGGTTAAGAGGAGAAGGCTAATTGGCATGCTCTAATTTAGCTTTTGGAAGAGCTTCTCTTTGACAGTGTTTCATAGGAGAAATCCAGAGAAAGTAGCACCCTGTGCCATTACATTGTATGTTGGAGTATAGCACCTGACACTGATGTACTTTACATTTAGTGTTTATTTTTCCTGTAGGACATGTCACTATTTTATTTCACTTTTTCCTGAAGTATTAATGTTAAATGCAGAGAATGATGCTGCTACTTTCCTCCTTCTCAGGCAACAAAGACCCTGGACTTGAGATCAAGTCCCAAACGAGCACTAGGAAAAGTATTTTGGTATTTATCACACTTGTTAATTCCCTTGTCCTATTTTGTGCTCTAATAGAGACAATATTCACTAACAGAATTCCTGATTTGAACATTTATCTACTTTTCATTCATTTTGTAGAAATGCTGCACCAGTGTTTGAGTATACCTTAGTCAGATACCTAACAGTCTTGCCAGGGTAAATACTGTGAGGTCAGTATTATTTTGAGTTGATGTGCTGGAGAAATGGGCTTAAATGGATTAGTGTAAATCTAGACTATTTCAAATACCCTCATTGCTGACTTGGCATTAATCTTTTTGTTTGTATTGCACTACAGTGCTTTGTAAAGCAATCTAATTGCCAAATTTCCTCTCACTTTCTCTCACTGACTCCACCAGGGTGTGCAGGTTGCTTATTCCTGACTTCATTACCACTGATTCTTTGATCTCTGTCAGCAATCCAGCCATCTGCTAATTAGGGATCTAGAGTTTCAGTTGCCACAAACATATAGTTTTTCATTTGTTAGGTACTTGCAAATCACATTACAACTCAATGCATACAGTGGATTCCCTTCAGTCTGTCTCTGGATAAAAAAGTACTTGAACTTGTGACAGTAGACCACCTAGAACAGAAACTGGCTGTGTCGGCTGGTTGTCACATAGGCAATGTAAACACACACAGTGGGGCAGATTCCTTCATAAAACCTGAGAGTTATCAGGCTCTGCCTGACACCAGCCAGACTATGACCAATGTTTCAAGCAATACTTCTTTTACCGTTCTTTTGGGTGAAGTATTTCAGCAGCTTTGTGCCCCAAGCCAAAAAATATTTTGTAGGGTAGTCCCACCTGCTATTCACTGGGAAAACTTATTTTTAAACTGTTTCCATGAAGTATGCCTGGTATGGGATCAGACTTTACAAGCTGAATGAAGGTTCTGCTGGATACATATGCAGTACAGTGCCTCAGTGTATGCACCGGAAAAGGTTCAATGCTGGACTCCCTCCCTCCACACCTCATTTTTAAACTGTTAACTATAAGCTCTCATGGTAGCAAGGCTACATCTGTACCTCAAGGGCCAGTTTCAGGTGCCAGTAACCTCCTAAAAAGTACCCTTTGTGTACATTCCTTATACAGAAGTTCTCAGGCCAGAAGGGAAATGTCGTGGAAGGTTTCTTGATACTGTTCTTCTAGATTGCCTACACTATGAAACTCTTAAAATATTATGGAGACATTTTATAGAAAGTAAAATCTTTCTTTCTATGATCAGATCAAGTAACAATTATGTTTTAAAGATTTTCAACTTGCTTCTGACTTATTTGTCAATAAAGATGTGTCTTTTGACTTGACAAATTGATACAGTTTAAAAAACAATTAGAATACAGCATGTGATCCTTTATAGAGAACAGGCTTTCTAAATTATAACTGAATCAGAAACGAATTGTGAAGAGAACATATATTTTTATTCTTGGAAAAATACTTATTAGCAGAGTGTCAGCATGATTTGTACGTGTTGTTTGACATCTTCACAAGAAAGTGTTGGACTAAAAGAACAAATGTCTAAATGGCTCTTAATTTTTTTCTTTATTTCCACTATATTTATTATACTTATTTATTTCCACTATATTTTTCTGTTGCAGTTTTGTACTGTTCAGTAGAAAGTTATCTTTCACTAATACAAATAAGCTATTTTGCACAATGGTAGGAAATCTTCCCCATATTCTATTTATTTTACACTCTTTTTTGGCTTTGATCTTCAGGTTTTGCTCCATAACACAATTTGCTAAGTGTATGGACTTTGCGTGTTTCATATTGGGAAAATAATCTGCTAAGCAAATAAATAGGTGAAAAATCTCTAGAACTGTAATCTAAATGGTGTAGGGTTCTTGTCTGCACCTTATAGAAAACAGCATACCTGGTTTTTTTTTTACAGTTTTATTCAGCAGTTTTGTATTTGCAGTTTGTAATGTGGTTATTAATGCTACAGCCTGTGTCTCAAAAAGTATGGTAGTGCTGCTGGTGTCTGAAAAGCAGCTTATGTAGTGTATGGTGTGGTTTATATTTTCAAGTTAATTGCTTTATGCTTTTAATGTCTTTTGCATTTTTATTAATGAAAACTGCTACTTAATGCTGGGGGCTGTGAAATCTATCCTACTGTGATTGAACTTACAGAAGAAATTATTATTTTTGGTTTAAAAATCAGTTGTTTTCAGTCCAGTGCCTCTCTGCAGGTATCAGTGGCAGTGTTTTTGACATACCTTCATTATTATGCCTACAAGCAGCCATTGCCTCTTTGCAAAAATATGATTTTTTGCAAGAGTTGCTGTTTTTTAGTAGGGCTTGAAGTTACTATAAGGTCTAAGAATTCAAAGTTATATTGTACTGCTGAAAGAATGGTACTGTTCAAATGCTGACCCTATAGTTTAAATTCTTACAGCTTGAAGGTCTCCTCTTATTGCAGGCAAAACAAGGAGGTGGTATGACAGCCGTTCAAACTTGGGTGGCCATTAGGATTTCAAATTGTATTGTTTAGGCAAGTGCTGAATGTACTTGTGCATATTCCAGAGGGCTCTGTGGCATGAAATTCTAAGTGTTAGAAAAATGTAATGGAAAACTGTAATGTAATAAGGTGCTCATATGTATATCTGGAGTTCTGCATGTATGCATCTGGAACTCTGCTCTCTGGAATAAACACAGCTGCATTTATTCGAATGTGTGAAACAGATTTATATACACAGGAGAATAAATCTTGTATTGCACACTCCAATACACCAGAGTACAAAACTTTAATTGGCTGTGTATTTCTGTTGTGAACTTTTATCTTTTTTCTTTTTTTTTTTTTTTTAAATTACATGAAAATTACCTCAAAATCTGTTCTCTGATTTCAAATTCAGAATTTAAGCAATCAAAATCCAAATAATTTACCTTTATAGCTCTCCAAACAGTTGTTCTAGGCCACAGTGAATAGCACTTTATAAGATCTCAGAGACCAATGTGTCACTCAATAATAGGTTTAGCCACTGCTCTGTGTGTGGGAAAAAATGTGCAATGGCAAAGATCAACTTGGCATCTTAATTTAGGTAAACAAAATTTTATCAGTCCATTGTGACATGAATTTTAGTCTGACATGATTTGAACTCAGTTGCAGATACTACACGTGCCTCTTGTGCCCCGCTTACTCAGCTTACCACTGTATTTCCAGGTATAAGCATTTATCTGTTTGTTGTTATTTTGAAAGAACAATGTAGCATCAGGATTAGTTTCACATTGGGAGTGAGTAACAGATATGGATGAGTTTCGTCTGCACTTCCTTCAGCTCAGAACTCTTTGTTCTGAGGTTAGTCAGGAAGGCAAAGAATGAATGCCCCTCTTTCCTCCCAGGCAGAGACAAGGAGACAGGATGAGTATCCCCATAGGGACAGGCTGCAGATGTGGCTCTGCTGCCACTGTAGAGGAAGCAGCTGCAGACAGTAGTTCCGTCAAGGTCTACAGAGCAAGAAGTAGCTCTTGTTAAAATGCTTTTAAAACATTTAATTTAATAGTGCACATGAAGAGGGAATGCAAAGCAAAGACACCAGAGAAACTAACCTACACATTACTGTTCTAAGAGACAAACAGCCTGAATCACAACATTTCCTATGTGGCTTTGGGTCCACAATAAGGGACAAAAAAAATCAACATCATCCTTTAATTAGATTAACATTTTCTATACAAAACTCAGTGCTGTGTCTTGTCTGCAAACAGATACACATGCATTAGAACAGTGTCAATGTCTGGTGTGGTGGATACAGCGGAAGTGTATTTTTTTCCAAGACCGCTTCCTTTCCTTTCTTGGATAATTCATCTACAGTGTAACAATCCATATAAAGAAGATGACAAAAAACAGCCTGTCTGTTCCCGGGTTGACCTGCCTTCCATGAGCAGGCAGAAAATGACTGATCTTTCTGAGACAACCCAGCATTGTTTCACAGCTTTCCATTCCACTGGTGCTGTTTTTTCACAACACTGGGATTACACATTGTATGTGTCAGCTCTCTTTGTTTCACTTGCTCCTAGGCAGCACCTAAGATATTGCTGTACAACCTCAGCTACACTAGAGCAAACCTTTCTCCTGAAAGATAGAAGTCCTACCTTTCTCAGACAGTCTGCTATTCCATATATCATTTTAAGTTGCTTTTGCTTCAGATTGTCCAAAAGGCTCTCAAAAGTGGCACCAGTTGCTTTTAGTATCATCCATCCAATGCAGCCTCTGGCACCTCATTTCAGATCCAGGAGGTTTGTTAGCACTGCCACTTCATGCAAGTCTGCAGGCATTCAGCTCTCACAGGCCCAGGCAGTCAGAGGATACATATGGGAAAATGGAAATGCAGGATGCTGCTCAAGACTAGTAAGGGTACTCTGCTCAGGCCTAGCAGATGAAAGGCCAAAGTAATACAGTTACAGTAACTTAGCCCACAATGGACAGATAAATATGTAATTTGGTATAAAGATTTGGAATTTTTTTATAACTGAACTGCAAGGATCTGAAAATCTTCAGCACAGAACTGTTGTTTCTAGGTGGTGATAAAAGTGGTTTGCTCAGAGGTAGCCTGTATAATGTGAGGGAAGGGAAAGAGCTGGGAAAAAAACACCTTGGTATGAAGCTTGCATTAATTTTATTAAAAAAAATATGCATATTGAGCTTGTCTCTTTTTGCTCAGGAGCTGCTCCTTTCCCACATTAAAAGTAATGGGGCATATGTGTACATCATTGTAACAAAAAAAATAAGGGATATAAAATGCCGTAAAGAACAGAAACTTTCTGAAGTAAGAAGAGAGACCATTCACAGTAAGAAGTAAGGTGGAGGTTTTGGCTTTCAAGAGCATAATGTTTTCTCTTGGACAGGATGTCTTCCCGTAAAGCTAGTATTAGTTCTCTGGGACTTATTGGGAGCACTCAGGTACCTTATGTGCCATAAGGTCTGAGTTAACAGGGAGGGGATTCTGCAGCCGAGCATACAGAACCAGTGAGAAATGTGTTTAGTGGATCAGGAGTAATTAATAACAACAACAACAAAGAAAAAGTCAGACATTCCAAATCCATATTTATTACAATTACTGGATGACTAAACTGGTATTCCACAGTCCATAGAGAAGGAAATTCCTCCATCCATTAGGGAGTGTCTGTGACTTATCCAGCCTCATTTTTTTCTGGTCCAAACTTCTTTATGTGACTCAAATAAGAATACTTCCTTGCTGTGCTTGTCAGAGCAAAGCTCTTTATTTTCTCAGACTTCTCTTCTAGAGAAACAGTTAGTGAGCTGCTGTGATGATGATCCCTAGATTATTAGGCTGGCCAAGCTCTTTTGGACCAGTTTATAAATGACTGTAGCAAAAATGTAGAAGACCTTTCTAATATTAATTTACTTATTGCTGTCATGCTGAGGTAGAGACTTTCTTGAGAAGTTCCTGTGTTTTTCTGCTGCCTGTGAACAATAGTCTGTGCTAGTGGAGTTCTGAAGCTACTCAGTAATTAAAATTGCATCTGTCAATCTATTTTTCCTTTACTTATGATGTCGTATTATCAGGTATTTGAGGATGTCTAAGAATAGATTTTGAGCAGAATGTCTAATATAAACCAAGTGAAAGTATGATTATATTACAATTTCTAGAACCCATTGTTCACTAGGTCTGGAATTAATTATTACAGCATTTTTTTATTTTTTCTAAATGGTTTTTCTCTCTCTATCAGGGATACCTATATCAGTACACATTGTTCCGTATATGCTGATTTAGAAACAAAGTTTGCTTTCTTATGTACTTGTATCTTTCTTGGGCTTGATACCTCAGGAAGCTCTGGTAAACAGGTAGTTGTCAGGAAAGCTGCCACATCAGATTATTTTGTCCTGTTTCTGTTAATGTTAGCTGTAAACTCAAAATGTCGTCTGGTGGTTTTAATAGCAAGAAAGAAATCTATCAACTATCTTTGTACTGGTCATGTTTATGTTCCAGTTATAAATGATGGCAACTGAGCCAAAACACTTGGGTTTAGAGCATTTTGCCTCATAAATACACCAGAATGAACAAATAGTCTCTCTTCTTCCCATTAGCAATTGGCATTTCCTGGCTTTACAGACTGTATTTTTTTTCTTTTTTAGTTATGTTCTTCTGTGGCCCACAGTCTGGGAAAGAACAGATTAGCCACGGCTTTTTTCTTGCTCACTGGGCAAGATCTATGGCTGATTTAAATCAATGACATGTACATTTTGATTCCTGAATATCTGGCCCATTGTGTGATGTTCAGTAAAAGAAATAATTCTTGATAAAAGAATTAATAGACAAAAGAAATAATTCCCCTTGAAGGACACTATTCATCACCCGTCTCCACCCAGACATTGAGCCATTGACCACAGCCCTATGAGTGAGACCAATAATAATTGTAAAGCCACTCCAAATGAAGACATGTCATATCTTTTCTAGTTTGAATTCTCAGAACATACAAAATGTGTGTGTTTATCACTCCCTGATCCTTGAAGTGATACAGAAAATGAGTTTCAGCATGATGGACAGAGAAATGTAGCATAATTATTGAGAAGTTTGTTTAATAGATTATTGAGATTGAGATCTCCTTTATGATGGTCAATATGAGCAAGAGTAGGTCTTATGTACTCGGTTCTTGTTCAGGCTGGAAAGGTTGAAAGGTCTAATCACTCCTTTTTCCTGTGCTTTCTCAGTCTTTCCACCTGAGATAACAGAGAAATATGTAACGTTGTGAGCCCCAGGTGGTGCAAAATGCACTGGCACTGGATGAAGCTGTATAGGTTGGCTCTGTGTATGGAAGCAAGCACTTAGCAACTTCTCAGGGGATTCTGCTCTGTTGGTCATATAATGGCCTATCAGGGCCTTCAAAAGTGGAAAGCTTGACAGTTGTTTTAAATCTGTATTAAGGAAGTGAGCTGTAATTGTGATTCTTAGTTTTTCATAAAAATGTGCTGGTTTTCAGATCTCTTGATTTTTAGGGATGCCAGGCAGTGGAAGATTCAGAGTGCTCTAAACATGAATATAGTTCCAGATAAGTGGGAGGCAGGGCAGGAAGAAAGAGGAGAAGGGTTGTTATTTCAGCTAAAAAGCTCTCGTCCTTATACAACTTTACCAAAAAGGTGCTTGAAATCAGCAGCAGGTATAGAAACAGAATACAGTTATATTGCTTTCCAGTATGAATATTGTCCTTAATCCAATCACAGTAAATCTTTCACTTGAAAATATGTAAATGGTTGTGTTCATACAATGGAGTCATTTTGCTTTTGCTATGCTATTCCTGTTCCAGATGACATTTTGAGTGCAGCCTATTTGGATCATGGTTTATCCAAATCTTAATTGACCACAGCATGCTGTGATTCTGAATAGGGTTAGAAGAAATTATATTTCATCAATGCACACATTTTTGTAGCATATATTGTGAGATAGACAGTAATCACTCTGCCTTGCCTATGCCTCTGTTTAAAATTATGAAATAAATCAAACATTTTGTATTCCTTTTCCTTTCCCTTTTTCTATCTTACTGAACTTATTATCCACTTATTAACATTTGTAATATGCAGATATTTTGTTCATATGACTGGAAACTGGTAGCTATTATACATTGGCTAGTGCTATTCTAAAACTGTTGAAAGCAGCAGCTTAATAGGAATATGTGAATCCACCCCAGAAAAGGAATGATAGTGACAGCTGGTGAACTCAGTTAGCCAACACAGTTGTATTTGGAGGAAGACAACTAATTTAGCAAACTCACCTGCTGGTAGTGCTCAGCTGAGCTAAAAAGGTGACCAGATGAAGAAATGTGTAGGTTTGCAACCAAGGTCTAGTAGGATTGAAGCCTGGACTAAAATGGCACAAGAAAAAAAACCAAACCAGAAATATGAAAGGAGAACAATGTCATGTCCACAAAAAGTTCAAGTTGAATATTCATATTTTTTTTGCTGCATGAAGAAGGCTCCTGTGGAAAAATCCTTGGTCATGGGACACTGAAAGAATAAATAACTTGGAAGATAGGTGCAGATGTCACACTGAGAAACAATGCTTAGCATGGTAGTGTTTTAGATTCTGTGGTTTGGCCTCTGATAATTTTCACTGTAAAATGCAAGTGCTAAATGAGATGCGCTCAGAGCACTGGCTTGCAGAAGAGCTGTGTTGAGGCTGACAGCAGCACTCATTGATGTCCATTGTTATGGACGTGCTTTTTGTTATATCTCTAGCCACTGTAGACAAATAGTATATATAATGATAGTAATGGGTCAAGTGTATAGGGCAGGCTGTCAATAACTGCATAGTGCTAGGAAGAAACTTATTATTCTGGGGTATGGTTTTCCAGTGTTGTGTCCTCTGGAGTTTATTACTCCTTCTCAAATGCCTGGTACTGCACATAGCTGGAGGCAGTACTGGAGTAAGCTATTGGTCTGATCCAGTTTAGTGGTTCTGTAGTCCTGCTGTGAATAAACTGATGCACTATTAGCAACTTATTGTAATGTAGATTGTATATTATTCCTAACTTCATAACGCAATCCATTGCACTTAAAACACTGATCTTTTTAGTACTACTGTTCAGATGAAGCCCAACTAAAAATACACAGGGGCCTAACAGCATTATGAACAGAGCTTCTCATACATTAGGGAGTTCAGTAAGATTCTTAAATTCTTAAACTGTATTGATTGGTTTTATGGCATCTATTCATTCTGTATACTCCTGAAAACTAACTGTCCAGAAAAGGAGTTCTGTGTAGTGGCTGGAATTCTTCAATACTGCAGCATAATTAACAACGTTTCTACTGTAATACCTTTCTCACTTCCCAAAACAGATTTTTCTCTTCAACCTTTTCTTGATGGCTATGCACCCATCTCTTTTCCACTAATGGCCTGCTTTCTTGTCCCTGGTGCTGCCTTCACACTAGTTCTCATCTAGCCCCATGCATTTGTGTTCTATTCTGGCTCCAGGTTTTTTCCAGTCTTAGCTGTTGTGTCAAAATCCAGGAACTGGCAGGGAGGTCTTGTGGGAATTGCAGTCTGGGAATTAAGTAGCATATTCAATGCTGAATATACCTTAAAAGTTATTTAAGGTAGTGAATATCACTCTTTTGTAACTGGAAGTTCCAGTATCACCTGTTTGTTGGGCCTAAAGTCAATTTTGCATGGATTTGGGGAGTTTAGGGGAGAGGAAAGAGACAGTGCAGGTTTCTTTCTTGATCTCAGTAACAAAGGCCCAACAACAAATGTCTTAATAACTGCTTTAATAAGAATAAGAAAATTAATTTAGGTAAGAAGTGAATCTTACCTCCTTTCAGATATTGAGCTCTCTGTGTTTGTGCAGGGTCGAATGGAGCCTAGATGGATTTACTCCTGGTACGTTGCACAGTGCTGATCCAACCCTGTCTGTGGAAAGAACCTCTCCCTTTTGGTCCTTTGAGCTAATATGTAATTTGCTCACAAGGAAGCAGCACTATTCCTGAAGGATGTTACCATGAGAACTTCTTGCTGCACTTTCAGATAAGGCAAGGCCACCCAGGCAGTGTAATTGCTGGTATTGAGTAGGAGCTACCTGCAGGCTCCTCTGTTACAATGAACTACGTGAGTTCATTCTGCAGCCAAGGAATTTGTGCAGCACAGCACAGGCCTATAGCCACTCAGGTTTACTATTCCATGGATTACTAACTCCTAAGAATGCAACAGTGTCTCAGTCAGGATCAATACAAGGACCTAGCATAAGAGATGTTACATCACATATTTTGTTTTCTTTTGCTCTTTTGGTCTATACTGAGAACATCACTTTTCTGTAACAGCTGCCAATTCAGTAAATTATCAGCACCAGCTTGTGTGCTGAAGCTCTCAAGTGGGAGCACTGATGCCCAGTCTCTCACAGGCTTGGACGCTCAGCTGACTTTCTTATCTCTGGGCTGCAATGACATCTCCATCTCCACAATTTCTCATCATCCCATACTTCTAATAACTATGCAGGGGGGAGGGTTTCTCTGTTGCTCCCATTTTGGTTTTCCCCATATTTTCTTTCCTGGTGTTTCAGGAGGTTCTAAGCAGATTCTTACCTCAGTCTTAAATTTTCTGTAGAAAAACACTGCAGGGGAAGCTCTTTGTTTCAATGTCTTGCTCCATGTTTCAAGGAACCAACACTTTTCTCAACAGACCAAGAAAATCATGTCTAAATATATTCCTTGGAACATCATGGCAACAGGCTTGTCACATTGTGAAACTGATATTGCCTGTATCTACCAATAGTATGTAACAGGTCAAAAGACAGTACACAGACACTTCATCTGTATCTGTCTCTCCTACTGCCCTATGCCCCAATTCTGATGGAGGTACCTCTGCCAAATGGTTACCACTTGTTTGCTAAAAACAAGCAGGGAGAAATATGGATCAAACCAGGATTTCTTACTGTGTACCTGGAAAGGTAACCATGGAGAAGTAATTTAGAAGTGAATGCAACTCATTTGCAGACAAGCATAGATCATGAAAGTAGAGGGTTGCAGAAAGGGCCCTGCTTTATTTGTAGGCGGAGAAAAGGGGATCTGAGAGCATTTTGGGTAAGGTGAGATCACTTATTTTCAGTAGCTCAGATTGAGGACTATTGAAGTATCATTCTGACTGGCACTGTTGCACATTCTTTTATTATTGGGGAGGTGGTCATGTGACTCCACCTTGCGAGTCTTTATATGTCTTTAAATAGCAAATATGTCTGTGTCTAATGTGGTTTTGCATTGTTAGACTTGACATACAAACAATGCAATGAGAGGAGTGTTAAATATAACTCCGTTCTCGGAATGCCATACTTACCGAGAAACCATACCAAACAGGGAAACAAGGAATAAAAAAAATCACAAGTATTAGTGGAAAACAAATATGCTTTGGGGTTGCCAGCCAAAGGATTCAGGGGTAATAAAACAAAAGGGATTCTGGAAAGAGAATAAGGGCAGAGCTGAAACTGGGAGTCTATTCTCTTGTTCCCTCACCTCTTATTGTAGGTGTAGAACAATGCAACATTCATGTCTGAAATGCCTCACAGATGTTCTGGTGGACTGGGCTGGGCATGTGTCAAGAGTAAAGTCCACATCCTGTTTGTGCTCTGACTGATGCCTGCCTTAAAGGCTTTCTCTGGGCTTTAAGGCAGCAACAAGTCTCAACTCCAAGTTGAGTTCTTTCTAAAATGACTGTATGAGCACACTGATTCTCAGTTAGGAATGGAAGTACCCTAAATGTGCTGGTTTCTCTACAGCACATGCAGTCCATCACAAATATTTACCCAGCTCTGGAGTACTTTATGCATATCTCTTTCTATCTTTTCCCTTTGCTATGTACTTGGGAGTTGTAACTTTCCCTTTGTATAGCAAACGTAGTGATACACCTAATTTTGTCATCCTAAGTGTTCACCTTTGCAATTAAGGTCCTTCTACCAAGGGCAGCCACTGTTGTGAAAAGAGTGGGATCCATTCACACCAGGAGCTTATAACCCGTAATAAAACATCATCTCCCTCTTTGCTACTCAAAGCCCATGACATATAGGAAAACACATTTTGCTGTACCTGTGGAGTGGCCCTCAGTGAGTGTTTTCCTAGTTGCTCCCAAAACTGCAGAGCTGCACAAGGGTAAGTGTGAGAAGTGACACATAGGAGAAGGTTACATAGTCCCAGCTATCCTGGGTTTTGTTCATGAGACAAGTGGTGATAATTTCTTGTATAGTCTTATGTTTCAGCCTTCCATTTTTAAATGATGGTGAACTTGGGTATTGTCACAGAAGACTTCAGTGGGGCTTTCATGGTCTAAAAGCAAGCTGTCGTGCAGCAGCTCAGGCCAAGTGTGAAAAGGGGCACACAGGAGAAAGATGCAAGATAATGGTCATTTATCCAGTTTTCCACTACCCAAAGACCAAGTATTCTTGCCTTAATAGTAGTCTCTTGATAATGAAAAACACATACCATTTTGGCTTTTGAGGTGCTTTCCTCAAATTTCCATTCCTTTGCGTGTGTACAGATAGGAACATACATCTACTTGAAGTTTTTGAGGAGATATCCACCAGCTGCAAAGCATTATAGCTGCCACTGCTTTTATCGGCTAATTTAGAAGCATTTAATTGGTAGAAAACCTTTTCTCTGATAGCACTTAATAATGAAACACTTACTGGATTCCCTCTAATAACATTTTACATAGGGAAAAAAATCCCCACTGCCCACACATCTTCTAATAAGGAGCATCCACTGAGTTTAATTAAATCATATAAATGAGGGTCATATTGTTCTTGTTCTGCACAGCTTCCCTCTTAAGTATCAGGAGAAGAGCTCACTTTTAAAGAATCTGTTGTAAGTTAATAGATCCAGGCTGTGATAACTGGAGTTGAGAATAGTGTCAGAGACTTTCAGAGAAACTGTCCTGGCAGCAAATTGTTTTCCTCAGATTTAAGTGGCTACATAGCATGATGCACGGTGAACTCATTTGTCTGCAGTCAATGAATGTTACCAGAAGCAGACACAGATAAGACACAGATAATATTCAGGGTGGAGGTTGTGTGTCTTTTTATTTCATTATGCCATGACTTCTGAGAAGGGGGGACATAATAACCCTTCTGTCACCTGCCACAGATGGAGTATAGAGATATTCTTGAAGGAAACAGCTAGACTGCCATTGCACATGTGTAGTGGGAATCTGTTTAATTTTTGTTCCATGCTTCTGTAATGTTGAGGGATAAATTATGTGGATTTTATTTCCTTGTGGATTTTATTTCCTTTGAGTGATATGTATTGCAGAGAAGGTAAAATGGCATAAGAGGCTTTATTGGTGTTGTGGTTTAAACCCAGCTGGCAACCCAGAACCACGCAGCTGCTCGCTCACCCGGAGGGATGGAGAGGAGAATCAAAAGAATGTAACTCCCATGGGTTCAGATAAGAACAGTCCAGTAACTAAGGTATAACACAAACCACTGCTGCTACCACCAGTAA
>JAOEHX010031735.1:0-66443 GCA_025448015.1 Bolborhynchus lineola
TGTCCCAGGTTCGGCAGTAGCAGTCGTTTTTCTCCTTCTTGGTAGTTGGTGTGGAGCTGTGTTTCTTTTTTTTTTTTTTTTTGACTTTCAGCTTGGGAACAGGGAAAAATGACTGCTACTGCCGAACCCAGGACAAGCTGTCAGGGACGTGACTCCAAAGTGCTGTCTCTGTTCTGATGTATTTCACTTAGTGGGGAAGGTTAAGAGCTGTCGATCTATGCATGTAGTTTTCATATACTCAAGAACACTGAAAATATGAATTATGGCATGTATAGAACATTAATGATAATCTTCTAAAAAATATAGGCTGTGTTGCCATTAACATAGAAAAATAATGAATCTGAAAAATAATAAAAATTAAAACCAATCGAAATTCTGGGTTATTTACCTTCAGGCAAAGCTCTAAGCACTAGTTTCAGTACTCTTCCTACATCCTTGAGAACTAGAGTCTCTTGATATTTAAATGTGGAATTCTCACATCTACTTGGAAACACAGTTTCTAAGAAAAATACCAGGTATCATGGGACTCATCCTAAACCTGTACAAGTTGGCACTGGTGTGTGTCCTTGCTGCAAAGTGTTATCAGTTGTTTTTGTTGGTGGTGGTTTTATTTGGTAGTTTTGTGAAATAGATTTTATGTTTCATCTGCATGTATTGGGGGAAAAAAAGATCAAACTTGTTGAAATTTTAAGGAGGAGCTTCTTTAGGAAGTAAAGAACTTAACTTTACATGACCATTTGGAATTCCCCAAAGCGAGGAGGCGTGGATGCATGCTGTTACAAAGCCTCTGAATGATGGGGCATCCCTCAGCAGCTGATAAAGAAATGATTTGCAGTGCTACCTAGTGCTGCACCAGTGCTCAAGCTCAGTGAGTATTTGGAGTGTTCCATGGATCAAGCTATCACTGTTTAGCATTCTGCTGGTTTAAATGAGCACAGTTGTCAACAGCAGATGGAAGGTTGTTTGGAATACACTACAGAAGGCAGTTGTGACCATCCACAAGTGCCCAGTTTCTGGCTGTGTTGGGTCACAGGCTTCCTTAGACCTGCATGGATCACTCTTCGGAGATGCTGACTGGCAAAGCAGCTCTGCCTGTTCACCCAAAGGCTTCTGTTGCCCTGTATCTCATCTCCTGCAGTAGCGGGTAGACACTGTTCTCTGCAGTGTTATTCCAGCCATCAGCAGTCTCTAACTCAGGGACTTCAGGTAAATGTGGTTTCTGTGTGTTTATTAACCCTCAGTGGGTTTGTGTCCCTTGAGCTCATCTCTGTTTTCCTGTATGAGCCTTTTAACACCCACCATACCGTCTGACAGTGCATTCCATTGTGTTCCTAAGGTGAAGAGAGTATGTTTGGAAATAGAATTCTCTTGTTGAAAAGTACAAATTTTGAGGGCATTGGTATGTTTCTAGCTGATATTTGCTGTCATGTCTGATGCTGGCAGACAAAAGAGTTTATTTTACACAGGGAAAAAGGAACTGAGTAGCACGTTATTATCCATCAGGACAGCTGAATCTTCAGGCTATAGTTTTGATGCTAGTTTTACTGTTTTGGCACTATTTTCAGTGTTGTTTCTGCTCCTCAGAACGAGTGATTAAGAAACAATTTCCCAGTCTCTTCGGTTAACACCTCTTTGCCCCAAAACACAATTCATTCTGTGCAATACAGTATGTGATACTTTAATAATGTATAAATCAAGTTGGAAAGAAGCTGCCTGTCAGTTTTATTAACTTTGACCTTTTCTCCCGTTATAAAGATGGTTGGTAAATATTTAATGACCCTTATAGATTTTGACAGTTGGTTCTGCATTCCTAGGAGCAAAGGTAGATTATAAAGAAATATTTATAATTAATAAAAATAGTTTAATCACTGGGGGTCAGCCTTCATGTATAAAATTGTTAAAATATATTTATTTTGAATTTTTTAATGCCTGACCACTAAATGTCAGACTAGCTGGGAGGCTATGAAATGTCTTTAAAAAGTTGCATTTAAAATGCATATATGCTTAGCGTTACCTTGTGCTGGTTATGTCCATCTCTGAGCAAATGTCCAATTGATATATCCATGAAATAGCTGCCAGTGTCCTTCTCTGCAGTGTTTGGTGTCACCAACGCAAAATGGCTACAGGAGGGCTGCTGTTAGTAAGATGCAAGAAGAAAAGGGTAAAGTGTGTTCCTGGAGTTGAAGGGGTCTTCTGCCAGAGCTGTCTTTTCCTTTAATTCGCTGCATATTGCACTAACTGCAAATTCTGGGAGTGAAGATCGAAAACTAAGCCCCTGACACTTTGAAACATTGCCTTTCAAACATGTGCTGTGCATTACTCTCATTGATTTTTTTTTTTTTTTTCATTTCAGAAATCTGTCAGAGAAAAACAAATTTGAGCAAAATTCATTGGTCTGAGCTCAGCTGTTAGGGCACTACAATCCCCCCTACCCTGGCAGAGCACGGTTCTCTTCCCAT
This sequence comes from Bolborhynchus lineola, assembly GCA_025448015.1. NCBI lineage: Eukaryota > Metazoa > Chordata > Aves > Psittaciformes > Psittacidae > Bolborhynchus > Bolborhynchus lineola. Next base: position 2,460 of record JAOEHX010031735.1, read on the forward strand.
TAGGAATGCAGTGTGTCTTCATGTTGTGCCACGACCAACATCACGTGGCAAAACAGCCAAGTATATCAGGAGCTTGTTAAAAAGCTCTGAGCATTGACATTTGAGTCAAATTGCCTCACTGGATAGCTTCACTCATTTTAATAGCCATTTTCAAGTAGGTCACTTTACCAAGCTTTGTTTTGCTCATTTTCAATCAGTCTCCTGCAGAATAGCTTTGCCTAAGCCCACTTTATTTTTTGAACATACATAAATAGTATTTTCCTAACTGCACCCTTTTTTAGATTCACACCATCAGGGTTGGAGTTGTTAAACAGTTCACCTTTTCAAAGCACATCTTTAGACAGTGTAAAGAACACATTGATGTAGAGACTAGAATGAATGAAGTTGCATTTGTTTGACCCTGAATTCCTTCTGCCACTTCCTTAAAAAGTGAAGAACTAAATGTGAACTGAGAGGTTTTAGAGGTGAGCTTGCAACTTGTTGTGCTTGAAACTGGTTTCAGGGCAGATACAGCACTGTGTCTGTTCCTACATCTGTGAGCAGTGGGATTGTGCTCAAAATCTTGCAGATTCATGTTATGTCCTTCATAAATTTGTCTTCCGCTGACAAGGAAAATAAAAGGTTAGGAGAAAGCTACTGAATGTGAATCTTCTTGAGCGCTGTGGAGAGGTGCCAGCAAGTATTTTAGAGGGTAGATTTTTTCTTTACAGTGGTAGAAGCTTCTTTGTGAATATTGGTGGTTTTATGCTTAAGAACAAAAGATGTGTTATTTCTAAAAAGCTGGTTTATACATCTTTCTTCCTCTTTTCTTCTTTCAAAAATTAAGAATGCTTTGATCCCTTGAGATCCTTGAGATGAGAAACTGTCATCCCATTTAAAAGGAGGCTCAAGTTTCAGGAGAGTTAGGACTTGAGAAGATGTCTTGGATTCATCATCTTACTTGCCCTATACCATAACTTCCTTGTGATACTTATTTCACAGCAGGCTATAAATATACTTTTGTTTGCATCATCTTCCACCCAAGCAACATATATGTGAAATACCATACATTAACTTACTGACTGGCTGTAATTTGAATCAGGTGGTACAGATACTAAAGGTATGACATAGACAGCATACTGCAGTGGTGTGTATTTTAATATATATATGTGTTTTATTATCCAGTTGCAGTACCATGCCGGGCTGGCATCTGGCCTTTTGAATCAGCAGTCTCTGAAACGTTCAGCCAACCAGATGGGAGTATCTGCAAAACGCAGACCCAAAGCCCAGCCAACAACTCTTGTCCTACCTACTCAGTAAGTAATGGAGTATTTTAAAGAGTTTCATGGTGGGGAGAAGATTTTCTTTTAAACTTTCAATTGTAATGATAAATTCTTAAAAAATCAGCCCTGTGCTTGCATTTTTGTTTCATGCAAGTTGAATTATTCTAGTTGGTGTGGTGGGGTACCCTATAGAAACATTAATTTGTTTGTTCTGCTTATGGAGGTACTTGATAACAGAAGAGTTGCAAGGATTCTTCCTTGTAGCGAGTCATAAAAGTTTTTGCAGCATGAGGTTGTCGCTGAGGAATGATGTTCCCCTGAGTAGTATGACTTGAAGCTTTGAGTAGGACTTTTCTGATTGTCCTAAAAGGCTGAAGCCAAAAAGTCTTCGGTGTGGTTACTTTCTTGACAAACGTCTGTCTGAGTCCATCTGTTCACCATATGTTAGTTTTGCATTGGATCTAAATGTCTTTTACAGGTGACAAACAATTATGAGGACACTTAGGAACTGTTTGAGGACATAGCATAGCAACGCTTCAGGCAGTCTATGTACTGATGCCAAAACCACAGAGATGTCCACAGCTAAGCTTATAAATTAATAAACTGCTTAAAATATTTAGTTACATATAAGAAAATGATTATTATGTAGAAAATGAAGTGCTGAGCAATTATTCATTGTACTGAGCATCCTTGTAATTTGTGGAAACTGCTTGGGTTTTTTCACGGAACAAGTCACTAATGTATAAACATTGTGCTTCTAAAAACTTCATAGTTGTAATAACAAAAGTCCCTGTTGTCACCAGAGTCAGGCCTAAGGTGATAAAGGAATCAAAGGAAATCTTAATATCAGATATGTAATATACACATTCAAAAGTATGTCTCTTTATTGACAGGTGAGCTTTTCCTTCAATTTTGCATTTACGTGGAATTTGCAGATAGAATATAATTTCAGTGTGGTAATTAAACTTGATCTAGTAGTTGAATTATGTTTCAGTATCTTATTACCACTTCCAGCATAATTCACAGGGAAAATACATTTATGATGAGCTGGTCCTTTATCTGTCACTGGTTTCCTTCTCTCTGGCTTCTGTTTGACCTTTTCTTACTTGTCCTTATTTGCTATCTTGGTATGTCTTTAAGAAAAGAATAATAGTTATATTAAGTCAAATCCAGTACCTGTTGGGCTCAATATCATGTCCCCAACACAGGGCAGAAGTAGATTAAGAAAAGTTATGAAAATAGGCTTATGAAAAGTATTAAAGGAGGGCAAGTGGATTTTAATATCTTGATTTTGCTGGAGTATCATGCAAAGAATGATGACTCATGCGATGAGTTTGGTTTTTCCTCCTCTTCATTCTTTACAAAATCCCAAAAAAGAAAACATCAGGTGCAGAACATACCTCCTTAATATATATGGCATACTGCACACTGATTTTTCCCATGGCAGGTCAGGGTTTTTTGGCTTTATTGATCAGTCAAGAAAGGGGTAACTATTTCTTGCTCTCCTTTTTTTTTTTTTTTTTCTTTGATATATGCTATTGAAATTAAGTTAAATGAGAAGTATTTGGGCTGACTACCAGCAGGCTGTGAGTCAAGTATATATTGAATGTTGTTCAGAGCAACTATATTATGTAGAGCTTTTCTTAAAACAGAAGTAGTACAAACTGGCTATATACCAAAATGTCATTTTGGAATGGCAGGTTGGAGCAAATAGCAATGCTGCAGTAATCCTTTTCAGCCTGGGTGTAAGGAATGCTGTTGTTCAGGAGGTAACATAGGTGATGATAGGACAACGAATCTTCTAAAAACTTTGATTTTTATGCAGATTTTGTATAAGGATAGCTTGATATTAAGTATGTCTCAATCTGAGTTAAAGGTAGCATTAGAGAGCATGATGGATTTATTTATGTTCTTGTTCCTTAAAAACACTGCATGGGCAACTTTTGCTATTGCACATTATGTTCTTAATGGCAGTGTTACAAGATGAGGAATTACCTTGCTAATCTCTATGTTTGATCTTTATTGCTATGATGAGACTTGAGTTTTATTCCGCAGGCTGAACAGAGACAAATAGTGTTTCTTCTCATAAAGGTGGTGATACAAGACTTGATTGTTGTGTCAACTCATTGTTCACTTGAGTCCTTTGTCTCTTTCCCTGCTTTTCTTTTCCTTTCTGCTCCAAAATGGCTTCTTTTAAAAAATAAACAGAACAAACCCAAAACTTTCTCAGCCTGTTTTGAGGGCTCAGACATCTCTTCAAACTGCATGCCCACAGAAGACAGAGAAAGGGTTTTGCAAATGGCAAAGCTTATTCCTGGTGGGCCCACTCATTGGTCCCTTGCTACCCCTGGGCCATCTTTAGATGTCCTCTGATTTGGAGGCAAAAAGCTTTAGCTTTTCATTCGTAGATATCCAAACCACTGGCAGCAATTCCAAGTCAAAAAGGTATTTTCACAAATGGAGGGTTTCAGTCCTGTAACCATTTCCAGGAAAATTCTCATTTTCTCACTGTTTTCCTTATCTGAGGGCTTCTTAGTGCCCTGAACAAGAGGCCTTTTGGTGTTCAGTTTGGCTTTTCTGTGTTGGTTTTCACTGGCTCTGAAAGTGCAGGAAGGAATACTAGATTGGCATGCATCTCCTTTCTAGCCAAATGTATCTGTATGAGAAAATGACTAACTGCTGGCTTCTTTCTCCCCCTGCTTTGTCCCTCCTTCTGTCTTCTATTAACAAGACATCTCCCTGTACTTGCTAATAGATGCGTTCCTCACATGCTTCTCATCTAGCTGCTGGTTCCTTCCTTCTGTTAAAAGAATCTCAAAGCAATGTTTGTTGAAGTGCTGAAAGCTGTCAGCTCCTTCTAAGTGACTAGAAAAGCACATGCGTGCAACCCTTCTGAAAACCAGTGTCATCTTCTGGTTAGAAAGAAATGAAGTCTATAAGAAAGCCTAGCTCTTAGGTTTCTTCTTTTCTCTTGAAATTTAGTAGTTCACACAGTTAATCTTGTATTATTTTGCTTGGCACCAGATCTCAAAAGCAAATTTGTAGTTCCAAAGCTGTCTCCATGATTCTGTGGAACCAGAACACTGCCCCTCAAAGAGTCTGGGGTGGCAGTGAGCAGTGAGCCCATGGAAGTAGTTCCTGCTGGTGGACTATGCTGCTGGGAGCCTGGCAGACTGTGGTATGTTGCTTGTCTAGCTGGAAAATGACAGCAGTGAATTGCTGTGAGATGAAGCAGAAGAAAGCAAAGAGGAAGCGCGGGAAGTTGACTAGATTCTTGCCATTGTGTTCCTTTGCACACACAAGAGGGTCATTTAGTTTTAATGGGAAATTTTAGGGGTCTTGGCTGACAACCTTGTGACTTGATAGCTCTGTTTTGTAGGGCTTTCTCAGTGCTCCCAGATTAATCATCTGTCTTCGCTGTCTGGCAGGAAATTGCCAGAACAAGAACTTGCTCACCGCAAAAGGTACTAAGACTCTTGCCCTTTATGGTGCCTTTTAGGGTCATTTGTTGTGACACTTGTGGGTTTGGGGAAATAAACAGGCTATAAACAATAAACAAGCTGAAGCCTGCTTCTTGTTTGACAGCTTCAGGCTCAATGGACAGAAAGGCTTGAGTAAGAGTCCAATTTTTTTGGTTTAGGGCTCTTCAGTTTGTCTTGTAGATCTCTTGTGGTTTGATGTATACCCTAACCTGACAGTGAAAACATTGTACTAGATTGAGTAAAAATCTCTGTGAATTTGTACCCTATTGCTAGAAATGGAGCAGCAAAATTACTTTTCCATTATTGAAAAAAACAAAGTGCTGCCCATGATATTGCTCTAGATAAATGAGCAGTAATAAACTGTGAAGAGAACTTTTCTTTTAGGAGATAAGGAGGACTTGAGGAAAGAGTGCTAGGCAGAGTCTCAGGAGGGACAGGTTGTTTCTGACGCTTGTTCTGGGTGAGATGGAAGAGGTCTCTGTTCTTCTCTATGCACTCAGAATCCATCTGGATTCTTCTAGAGAGAAGATGGATGTATTTAAAAGAAGCTCTGACTTGTTCCATCCTTTGTAGATACATTAGCAAAAGGTGCTATGTGGTGAGTGGCCTCCTTTAAAAAGTTAATTTACTGGCTCAGCAGGTATCTGATCATCTGAATTTGGAAAATAAATTTTTAGCTGTCCCAAACTCAGTGTTCGTTGTAGCTTGATTCTGTACCAGCATAGTCAAAGTGTTGTTCTTTCATAGAATTAATGCCCTATCAGTTATAATGGGTTTGTTATATAAGTAATACTGTAAGATTCTGTTGCATTTGTTCAAGAACTTCCTTCAGGACACACAATCTGACTTTCAAGGAAGGACTTTGATTTAAAATAGTGATTTAATATTCAAACCAAAATTGGTATTTTTAACAGTGAACTAACTGAAAGGTGTATATATGTGTGTGTATATATAAATAAACTATACACTCTGTCATCAGATGTGCCAGAAGAAATGATTTGGAACTTCACTTGTGTAATTTATCAGTTTTACATTAAGAAAAATCCTGATGAGCACTTTGCCAAGAGTTTTTGGAGGGAAGAGTTTTCTCTGCATTTCATTTCATAAACAGCATTTAATTGCTTCCCAGATTCAGGGATTTTCATTGTGAAAGAAAGAGGCAGGTTATTCTAAAGGTAACAGCAAAGCATGCTTAAACCAATAAATGTTCGTAGGTTTTGGGTTTTTTAAGACCCTATGTTTAAATTCTGCTCACTGTGTTTTAGAGGTCTGAAATGCCAGGTTGGGTTTCCTGCTCTGACACCAGGAATCTGATGTCCCAGTGAAGTGTGGCACCTGGTCTAGGGGCTGTGAGGAATGTGGGTATTTACCACGCGAGTGCTGTTGCTGCAATAATCCTGTTCTGTGTTACCAGCTGTCCTCTAACATTGGGCCTCTTCTTAGAAGTAGTCAGGAGCAGAAGAGAGAAGAATGTGGCTCTATCTTCCATTTTGAGAGAAGTTGTCAGAACTTCTTTGTGCAGTTCTAAAATTCTCCTTTCCCCCTCCTGGCAAAGCTGCATTAAGTATCAATATTCATTAAATACTATGGAGATGATAATGTAATAAAGCAATAATCCTCAGGCCCACATCCATGTTTCTTTCCAGAAGAGCTGGGGTTGAGAATATAATTAAAGATTAAAACTCTGTTTGCGTTCTGGAACATGGAGATATCTTTTTGTACATGATGGGGAATTGCATTAATAAGGAAGAGATCAGTTTCAAATAACTCTCAATACTAAGAGCTCATTTAATATCCCTGTTCATGTCTTAAGTTTCTCTCTGTATTCCGTTACCTTGACTTCAGCAAGACAGTGCAACAGGAACTGTAAAAGAACATGTTGCTGAAATATGTGACTCTTTTGCTCCACAAATTAATCCCTTTTTCTATGAAAAAAAAAAAAAGATTAAAAGTTAGTTCTTTGTATTTTAAGACAATATTTACATGAATAGGTTTAATTACTTTGCAGCTATATACCACGTAGATTGAACATTAATTTTAGAATTTGGTATCGTGTGCACAGTTTGAATCACATCATTGTAGTGTTTTCTTTTGATTTGGAGTAAATCAATGAACACCTGTTTGGCAGATGTTTTGGGAAGCTGTTTTCATGTAAGTTGCAGGATACTGCATTTACCCCTATTTGCTGTATTGATTTTAGTGTTGGGAGTCTATGTGCATATGATGCAGCATCTTTTGATACTCAACTCTCTTAATATTTCTGTTGGTTCAACTAAATAGAAAGTCTGTTTAAAACTTCCTAACTTGTATTTCATCTTACTTTTTTAAGAGTTTAAGAAAAACCCTCTTATTTCCTCTTAGAAAATCATAGTCAGTTTGTTTCCTCTTTTATGTTTTCCCCTGCGCCTGTGTTCTGTGTGGCCAGTTCTTTGTTTTGCCTTTTAATAAGCTCCATAATTTTGTACAGAAGGTCCAAAATACTGGTGGTCCGTCCGTCCCGTCCTGTCTGTCGTGTCGTCGTGTGTCGTCCCCCCTCCCACCCCGTATTGGTATTTTAACTCCCAAAGCTAATCTAGCTAGATAGAGTGCGAGTTCTTTCTAACCTCTAGTAAAAACGATTTGCTTATTACACAGGTGGTTTTGTGACTGTTTGTCTGTTCCCTAGAGGAAAATCTATTTCTATTAGAAAATCCATGCTGTGGATGTATAAAATCCATTTGGGGGGTTAGTGTTCTGGTGGTGATGGTGGAGGGGTTTGATGTAATGATGGCAGTTGGATGGTACCCATTCCTCTAGAATTTTTCAAGGGAATGCACGTAATGTATGTAGTGTTTAGTTTCTTTCAAGGAGAACTACAGAACAACATGAGCCTGCTCAGACTGCTGCGTACAGCACTGCTTCAGAGAATAGCACATCCTCAAGTGACTTTTTCAAACCATGTAGAATATAATAGAGAACAATGAGCAAACAGGAAACTGCTATTTTGACAGCTTTGTTCCAGGAAAACAAGTGCTAAGAATTCAGATCATATTGAATTTCAGCAGCCATGGGAAATACGATTGTTTTGAGTTATTTTAAGATACAGCAGTGTTGTTATTTGTTTTGTATTTTTCTTCTGGTTTCCTGTCTGCCTACTAAGCAGGGATAACAGCAGTTGTTTCAAGACAAGTTTAGTGGAAAAAACACTGGACCCTGTGAAAGAAAAAGTCCACCTTTCATTTTAGCTTTAGTGAGATCCCTGGGCATTTCTGGTTTCCTTAAATACAGTGAGTGTTAAAGTTGGATCCTGGAACATGGGAGGAAAAGTTGTCATTAAATTATCCCAACTTCTTTCCTTTCTTCTCAACAGTGTTTCCCCAGCATTGCAAGCTAAGAAATCTGGTTCTCTGATTTACTACAAAGGATGTTGTCACCACAGATTTAAGTTACCCTCAGTGGTAATGTTTAATAGATGGCTTGGTGCTGCTCTGGTTCTTTTCACATTTGGTAGCCAGGACATGTAGATCCCGAACCTGGAGAAGCATCTGCCATGGTTGAACCCATAAAATATTACAAATTTTGATGGAAAAATTCTTAGGTGATAACACATCAGTAAACTTTCACGAACTGAGTTTTATCAAGAGAAGAGCTTTGTTTTCACTTCTGTTCGCTTGGGTTATCTGCCATGTGAACTGTGGAACTGTGGAAGTTTTAATCCTGACCTAATCTCCTGCTGTGTTGCCGTATCTGGCAACAGGGGGTTCTGTAATAACCTTTGTTTTGCTATGCCAGATCAGTGGGTTTTTTGGCTTACAGCTATATGCTGTATTTCATTTCATTCCATTAAGCCCCATACAGGTGCATATTTTCTTACAAAGTAACTGCAAAAATCCAACAGTCATTGATCAACACAGATTGTCGAAAGGAAAGATTTTAACTCAAACTAAATGTTCTTTATGATATGCATTAGCAGGATAATGATTTCTTTCCGTAAAAGTACAAGAGACGAGGATTTTGGATGCTGCTTTATCCCTAGTAAATTACTGAAATGTGCATTAGTTGTGTTGTAAAACTTAACAAGTGTATTTTAACACAGAGGGAAAATCTGTTCTATTAATTAACTTTTCAACAAATATTCTAACCAACTGCTATGGAAAGAGATTGCCTGTAATTAAGATTTCAGCATTTCTTTACAGTGTATAGAGCTTCACTTCCTAGTGTGCTGTGAGCTTTCATGGATTGATAGCCTGAGCTCAAATGTCCTTGTTGTGAACACCTCCATGAACAGTACTGTCTTGAAGACATGAGCCAGAAGAGGCCTGGGGCTGATCCCTGTTGATGTTTTGGTGTCATATTCCTCAAACTAATCCTACAAATAAGACTGACAGAGTCTGGTGTGCAGCCCTGTGTGAGTAATGATTTGAAATAATTCCCATCTACTTTGCAGAAGATCAGCTGGAATGCTCCATTGTTGGGAAGTGAAAAAGCTATCTCTTTCTGAAAACTTTGGGCTGTGTACCAGCCTTGATGTGCATGTTCATTTTCTGGAATAGGCACAGATCCAGAGCAGTGTGTAGCCCTCAGTGAACATTAGTGTTACTGGGGGTTGCTGCTCTGTTGTAAAAGAGCAAATTTCAGACTCTTTGATATATGTTTGCCTTAGAGGTAATGTTTGTGTGAGAACTGTGCCATTAAAAGGTGCCAATTAATTAAAAGTTGTTCCATAGGCTCAACCATTAGAACGTGCCCTTGCAGCATTTAGAGCAGACAACTAATACTGCACTGTAGGGAATCCCTGTACTTTCAGTGAAAAAGAAAGTTAAGGATGAAGATGTTAATATGTAATTAAAGACTCAAACACTCATTTAACTGCCTGTTTCTGTGTCAGAAAAAGGAACACAAACTGGCAGTGGTTGAACTAATTAGACAGTGAAGAACAAGCTAGATAAGAGAGGAAATTTGTATGAAGTTAATGATATCAAAGCTTTTTCTAAGGCTGTGGTTTTTGTCATATGATTGCTTCAACCCCTTTATTTTTTAGTTTTACTATTTGGGAAGGGTGATTAGAGACAGCATTACTGCAGCAGACAATCAATCTGAAAAGAATAAAACTGCAGCTTGCCAAATTAAGAAGCACATTACAGGAAGTGTTCCCATCTGCGCTGGTTGTATATTCCCTTGTCAAAGATGGCGAGCAGAAAGAGCGGAGCCGTAATAAGCTTGGTGGGAGAAAGTCTCTGTATTTTGGTGGTGTAGCAAGAATGGCAATAGGAATGTACTGAGAATGTGTTTGTTAACCTTTAGGCATTTGAGAAGAAAACTAAACAGCTATACTATGAGGGGGATAAAAGTACTTTGAAATGTGTAACCTGTAGTGTTAAGGGGAAGGAAGCTCTAGGTATATCACTGTAAAAACAGCTGTGAATTCTAAGTTGTACCTAAAATGCAGGCAATTAAAGTCCCTTGTAGTTTCAACAAAAATGTAATGAACTGCAGATGGGGATTTACCTGGGGATTAATGAGGCCATTCCCTTACTTGGGGACTGTGTTGTGTGGTGGAGGGCTGCTCATGCTGCAGCGCTGCCTCAAGTGGCTGCATTCAGCACCCATCAACCAACCAAGCTTCTGAGTTTGAGGAAGGTAAGTAAATGCCCTTTAGAACTAGAAAGGATACAGAGTTTGGGAGCTACTTTGCTCTACTTTCTGTACTTGATGTTAAAAATAACTGTAATTACTATTTAATTTCACTTTAGGGCATTCTCTGGTTATTTGTGTGTTTATGATGTACCCTATGGATGGGTTAAGCAAAAGAAACCTTGGGTAGCAAATTCCAGCTGATTCCAGTTTAATTTTCCTCTAAACGCAGTCGATCATTTGTAATGATTTGAGCTGGTTTGGTGCAGTCATTTTGCTAGTCCCATTTTCTCAATGGAAAACATAAATAAAATGCAACCATTGGTAATTTCACTGGGTTAAGTGATTTGATCTGCGTCCCTTTATAGATGCTGTTATTTTCATTCCTCATGGTTAAATTTTGCAAGGTACTTCCTCTTTGCTGTATAGGTTTTACTAATAAAGAGAAACAGTATCTTTATAATTTCAGTTATGTTACTCAGTAGTGTGTGTATGTCATTTTGAAAACAAATGTTTTAATGGTGTAATGCACTTTTCTAATTGGTCATAGATACATTTGCCTCATTATTAGTTTATTTTCCCAGTTCTTACCTTTGCATGGGTAATACAGGGAGTAAAACAGTCTGGACAAGGGAAGACCTTGTTAACATTGGCAGGCCTCGTTTTGGCTTTTCTCTTTGGCTGCAGGCAGTCTGTTGTCTGTGAGTCATGGCTGGGGGAATGCTATAGTAAATCCTCTAATGTTAGCAACCGAAATTCCATGCAGCAGTATTTGCATTGAAATTAAATTTTTCTTTTTGTATTGCTCAGGATTGTTCCGAATTCTAGTTTGGGAAAGAATGTGTTTGGCACAGAGATTGTGATGGAGTCGTTAATCACTTACTTAACCTTTGCTGAGTTTAGCTGAGCACCTTGAATGAAACAAAGATTATATTCTGCGTATGATCATTGCGCTCTGTTGTTGCCTGTAATACTTTCTGTCCTTGATTGTGGAATAGTGTTTGGCCTTTTCATTCTGTGCCATGTATGTTGGAAGGCACTTGCCGACTTGAGATTCCTGAATAAGTTATTGCAGGGCAAATGACTTTTTTGTTGAGTTGCTCAGTGCCTTGGTTTTCCCATGCAAGCTATGAACTGTATAATCTGGGAACTGCGCAGGAGTGCTGAGAGCAACTTGAGTAACATTTGTACAAAGCTGGGATAAGAGATGGCATTAACTCTAAGGCAGATGCTTTCATCTGGGGAAGAGTCTGGATTTTTGTCAGTTCTTCAAAACCAGTGAAGTTGTTACAAAATTCAAAGTCCAGGAGTGACCCATTGTGAGGAACGAATGACCATATAATACCTACTTGTGAGACCTAATAGGAAGCTCTAACTATTCACTGTCATTGTTCATCCTGATAAATGAGGGGTGATGTATTATTCTGTCTCCTTTGTGTTCTCGCCTTTAGGTGTTCATTTCAGTGATGGAAGACAAAGTGCAGACGCATGAAATAATTACACAGCAAGCTTGGCTGGAGCCTGTCAGTCTCTGTCAAGCTCCCTTAGACTTCTCGAATCTTTAAATTGTTGAGCTCTTTTGCTGATTGTTGCATTTAGTGTTTGGTGTTAAAATCAAACGTGCTCCTGAAGTGGCAAAAAATACCCTACTGTTTTGATGTATTTTATCTTGGAATTTAATATCTGTGTCCAGTATAGCACTATGAAACCGGGCTCCCCTCAAGCCAAAACCCAGGCTTTTAGACTTCCCTATTTTACATGCAGAACCTTCTTTCATTTTGGCTTTTGCATTTTGACAGCTGCTCAGCAGGGATGATGCTTTTGCTCATGACAGATTTGTATGTGCCTTGGAGTCAGGTCTTAGAAAAAAGCCTTTTGTGAAGGACTGAAAGACAGATCAAACCTGGATCTAAATTTGGGCCTAATCAGCTACATGGCAGTTTGAAGAATCATAGTCATCTCTAACAGTACTGTACTGGTACAACAAATAATAACTAATTTTAAACATACATTGTTTTTTACCTTTTTTCTATGGTTCAATTTTAAATGTAAATTAAGAAAAGAGAGTGTTAGGGTGATAAGTTGAATGTAACTGAGGTACATTGTTAGCAAGTAACATGTAGATTTGAAAGTTTAGGAAATTAATCCTGGCTGATAATTGTGGGTTTGGGTGTTTCAGTTACTGAAGCACAATCTGTCCACTGAGCACACTGAATACATTCTGTAGCTGTAATTCCTCCAACTGTGTGTTTGTGTGCTTATCCCTCAGGTACCACCACCTCTGCTAACCCCCTGTGTGCTGCAGCTTTTTGTGTTTTCTAGTCAAGTCGACATCAATGGAAAAGTCTGCTGTGGCAGTGGAGGCTCCACACTCTCAAATCTGAATCCTCTTTGATTTGTAGTTGGAAGGGACCTCGGGAGGTCATCTAGTCCAGCCTGCTGTTCAAGGATGTTCTCTTTTCTCAAGTGGATCGGATTAGTTGTGACGTTATCATAACTGAATCCTGAAAACCTCCAGGGTTGGCAAACTACACTTGTAGTTATCACTGAAGCAGTTCACCTACTTCTAGAGGTCCCCTTAGTGCTGTTCTTGTTGAAACATCTTGAAAATAACCCTGTTCTAGAGAGGAGTTTATGGGCATTGTGACTGATGGAGGGAGAAAGCAGATACTTTTTGAGGAACAAAGTAGTTGTACAGGTTATATGTGTAACTATTTATACAGGTTATAGTAGCCTGCTTTAAAAAAAGCACAGTAAGAAGCTGATGAGTTAACTAAAAAGAGCACTAGAAAGAGGAGTGCTTGGGATTTGAAGTAATACTTCTATAATTTTATCTAAAATATGGGTTAAAAGCAGTTCATATACTGATGCTTCCATGATCCTTTCTACTTTGAAAGTTGCTCTGCATTTACACATAGAGTTACTTCTTTAACAGTGATTTTACAGCACATTAGATGATTAGCAAATCTAATACTATCATAGGTTTTTCTCAGGAAGTGAGATGCATTTCTTGCTGTGACAGAGTGATGGTGGCTCTTGTATACCACTTGTAAAATGAGCTCGTTGGCAGAAGATGCCAGGTAGAACTATTTTAACATGTGATTATGCTTCTAAAATGAAAATTTCAGTGCAAAGAGAGCAACTTCAACAGCACAGACAGAAAATCAATTATAATTTTTAATAGTACAGCTAAAATAGTATATGCTGATGATGATTTCTTTTGGTTGTTCCACACTTGCTGTCTTCCCTCTGGTTTTTATTAAGTCATCAATGGTGATAGAAATTCTGATATTGAAGCCTAAGTGTTGTAATACTCTTCTGCCTCTCCTGCTATGTACTCTTGCATCTGTCTGCAGTACCATGATTGAATTGTCTGTTTCTATGCATATATATTTAAGCCATTTAGTTTTTTGTTGTGTCTTAGGCATCATCCTTCAGCAGCAAGCTCTTATGCAAGCAAACCTCTGTTTGCTTTTGCTATTAATTGCTTTGTCAAAGTGTCAGTATATACAGGATCTGAAAGATCTCTATTTTGCAAATCTGTCTGTTATCTTCTTGAACAGAAACCATAGAATCATGGAATGGTTTTGGTTGGAAGGGACCTTAAAGATCATATAGTTCCAACTTCCCTTGCATGGGCAGGGACACCTTCCATTTGAGCAGGTGGTTGTCACCTCCATACATCCTAAAATGTGAGTGTAAACAAACAGCACAGCGCTTGTTGTTGGACAATCCTTAATTTTCAGGTTGTTTCAAATATTCCTTTGCCTGTTAACTTGTTCTGGTTGGTTGTTTCAGAGAACTTCAAGAAAGAGGATTTCTCTCTCACATGAAGTCTGTTCAAATAGTTGAATCCCTTTGCTTTCAAATCCTAAATAAATAGCTCATTTCCATCTCCTGAGGGTATATGATAGAATATATTGAGAGAAGTTCAGCTCTGATTTGAGCGTACAGCCTCTCCAGATGTGTCAGCATGGATGCAGTGTGGTGTGTGAGAAGGAAAGTGCTCCTTGACTGCCCTGTGATACTGGCAAATGTATACATGCACACGTATTTAAGCTTGTGGTTTGGGGATATTTTTGGTTTACAGAGTAAATAAGCACTTTGTTTTGTTTGCCCATATTTTCTGTCTTTCACTGTTACTGGCTTCTCACAGGTTGCATCTTCTGAAGAAGTCTATTCTCAGTATAATGGGGTGGCTTGCAGGAAGACAGTCAAAGCAGCAAACCTCTCAGCAGTGCATCTGAGGATGTAATTATAACTCCATTTGCTTTGTTTTCAGCAGAGCTTTTTCTTTCTGTTTTCCCATCTTCATGCTTCCTTTTCAGAGGCGTTGTGCAGTGTTTGTCTCGTGTCTTTTGCCAAAGTTACACAATACAGTCAGCAGCTAATATTTTTGTCTCCTGTTTAGTAATGTGTCTGACATTAGATCGATGCACAATGTGTATTATTTGTGTTTTGAATCTATGGAAAGCGTGATGATTGCAATTAGGCAAAAAGTGAAGAATAATTCAAGGATTCACCAGAAGTCAAATACAGAAATGTGTGTCAGTGCAGCGAGTAGTGAATGCAAAGTGAGGATGAACAGAGAGCTCCCTTGAAACACCTGCAAATTCACTGATGTTTGGAAATATAACTGCAGGACAATCTTTTGAGGGTGATAGATACCATTTGGTAATATTTTATCTGTTTCTGTAGGGCATCAGCTTCAACTGGTTGTCTCTCAGTAGCTACATGTTAGCTAATTAATCATATAATTTGCTGTGATGTTTCTAGGTGAGTCTGTGTTCTGGTAGCAGTATGAATTTGAGATAGTGGTTTCCTGATGATCACAATAGCTGTAATAGCCCTGGCCTGCATGGAGTCTTCAACTTTCCTCTGGTTGCTTTTAGAGAGATCTTTGATATAAGAATCTGTTAATGAAAAGTTCTGTCTGCTAATACAGACGGTTTGCAGCTGCATGTGTCAGTATCAGGAGTCCCATTCTCTTCTTTTTACAGTGTATTTTAAATGAAATCACCATACTGCAGTAATACATTCGTTAATATTCTGTATGTGTTCGACATCAAACTATTCTGTAGCTTTCACTCCATGAAGCAGAGATTTTATTCTCTTTTTAATTTGGTATATGTTTATGCTACTATCAAACCTTTTCCTAGGAAAACACTGATCTCTGTCTCATGGAATACTTCAGAAGATTTGCCTACAGAGTTTTTAATCAAAAAAACACTGAACTCTCTTTTCTTAAACAGCCTTTGAGCTTGGACAGTGTCACTGTAAACAGCCATCTCAAAAGGAAAACCACAAACAGTAAGTTTAAAATGGAAAAAAGGCCCAAAAGCGACCTTGCCTTAAAAACCACTGTCACCTGTCTCCATGTTTGAATTTTTGTCCATGTATATGGAATGTCTTTAGTCAGTATAAAAATCTAATTTAATCTTCTCATGGTAGTGATTTGTGGCTGACCCTCTCTTTATCAGAGCATCTTACTAGACTACTAAATCACTCCTGCTGAGAGACACTGTCACAGACAGACACTTGGCAGCTGATGAGGAAAGGTTGATCCGGCTGGAGTTGTCTTCAGAGTCTGTAAGGGATCTTTTCTTGTCCCTTCTGTAGCAGAACTTTTGAGATGCTGTTTGGCTGAGTCCAGCTTCTCGCTTGTGACCATGTACAGTCTCATCTGGTGGTGGGTTGTTTCACCCCCCTCATTTGTATTACAGTGAGCGGTGTTCTTTCTGTTTTTAATTGAGAGCTGTGAATGCATAGAGACTTTTAACTTGTACTATTTAGTATTGGAAATTTTCTGACAATTTGGAATTTCTTTACTTTGGGTAACCAGCTTGACATTCCTTAACCTGATTTCTATAAGTTTTGAGCTTGATGTTCATGAAGCAGATACGCGGAATTGGAGAAATGTATCAAGAAACAAAGCTAGGCAGTGTTGTTAATCCTGTTTGCATTTTCCTGAGGAGATCTTCATTCCTTGTTTTTCACTTAGGCAGTTTTCTCTGTTTATATACTTCCATAAACAGAAATGTATTATTTTTTAGTAAGCCAAACATTTCTCCCTGATAGCACCAGACACAGTAGTTCTAGAGGGGTTATTCGGCTTTGGATATATTTGGCATAAAAGCTGGTTTATGCATTATTTGTCAGGGAAGCTCTGCAGGTAATGTAAAGTGATGCAGGTACAAGAATATACTTACAAACAGAACTGTATTTGCTTACCATAGTGCTTCTTTTGTCTTCAGTCCAGGTTTCAGCCCAGTGAAGTACTTGGAGCTCTACTCTGTCTGTTCTACACGGTGGGGGAACACAGGCAAAGCAGCCTCCAGCGTTTCAAAAACCTTAGTGAATCTAAAGCCTTGGGGAATCTCTGCTCAGTCACTCTCTGATCTTTGTATGTGAGGGAAGAGCCCAATTATGAGAGTGGGAGAATAGCCAGAAAGGTGCAGTGAATTTCTGCCATTGCTTTGCTGAGGTGTCTGGGTGGTGTTTGGCAAGGCCAAGAGTAGCTGCCATGATAAGCCCTTTCCTTTAACCACCTCTGCTGTTTTAAAGATAATTGGTTTTGTTATTTTTTCCAGAGAATTTCTGTAAAACAATTAGCCCTCCTCTCCCTTGTTGGCTTTCAGTTGAAGCCACGCAGTTAATTTCCATGAGCCCTGTTAAAAAACCCCAACCTAAGAAACAGCTTGTCATGTTGGGAGGATGAAGTGATGAAAGTGTATTTTTTAGAAAACAATATTCTGAAGAGCTTCTCTCCTAAGTGTTTGTACTGGGGAGAATCTGGAATTTATAAGTTCCTAATTGTACTTGTTATATGAGGGTTTCATACTGGAGTGTAAAACTGGCCTTGAAGGAGTCTTTTCATAAACCTGTGAGTTTTAAGGGAGATTTTTCTCTCTAGGATCGCAGACAGATCAAAATACTTAGTCAGTGCATACTTCTGAAGAGAATAAAACAGGACTAATTATGAAATTCTCCCAAGAAAAGAAAGTCAGTGATCACAACAGTTGAAGTGGGTATTTGATGATGCTCGTGTAATAAATTGTGCTGGGCTGTACAAGGGATCATTTATTACAGTATCTCGTCTTCTCTGTTTTTCATTTCTTCACCCTTATTTCCCCGTTAATTACAGAACACACTGATTTTAAGTGTCCTTAAAAGCTGATACCAAGTATCCTAAGTACCCTTAGAACTAGTGCTGTTAAGGCTTGTCCATTTTTACCATGGTATGTAATTGTAATAGCACACTAGGTCTTGAAGTGGATCCTCTTTTTGAGTGGCTGCTTGAAGTCTATTGATGAGGCCTAAAATCTGAGTCTTTGCTTTCTAGTTCTGTATATTCCAACATCTTGTTCTAGAAGAATAACGTAATTGTAAATGAAGATATTAGAATTGTAACAATTCATCGCTGTGTGGACTTGAATGAAATGATGTAGGCCATATTTACATGCCATTGTGCCTTTGATGGTTCCTTTTGGTTGTGCTTTTTCCCTTGCCTAATTTGCTCCTTCAGGCACTTCTCTTGTTATTTAAGTATGTTAGATGTTAGTATGCTTACAAGAAATCTACTTGCAAAATACAAGTGTCCAGTGCAGATTCTAAGGTAGTAGCACTGTTTTAGCTCAGATCTATGGCACTGAAACCGTTTTGCATAAAAGCGGAGTACCTTCATCCTGGTAGCTTCTAACGGCATGAATCATAAGATATAAAAGAGTCAGTAACTGAGCAGCACACCACACCCTACATACATTAAATAATAAAGGTTGAAGCTCTCATGTGCATGCTGGTGCCTGCATTATAGAATCATAGAATGGTTTGGCTTGGAAGGGACCTTTAAAGGTCATCTAGTCTAACTCCTTGCAATAAGTGTGGATATGGCAGAGACAATAAGCTGAATGGTTTTAGCTGAAGTTAAAACAAATGTATGGTGAGGATGAGAAATTCCAGCAAGACAGGTTTTCAGAGTACTGAGCCATTGCAAATTTAAAGAATGTTTTAAACCAACATGATACTGCCTGCAAAGCATCAGAGCATGGTTTAAGTAGGGGGCACATTTTTAAAAGCAGAAAATGCCAAGCCTTTGGTAACTTAACAGGTACAAACAAAACCTGTCTCATGAAGTGCTCTGCTCACTTGTTTTGATATTAGCCTGTCTCCAGAGGGTTATATCCTTAATTCTCCCTTCCTCGCATCCTCTGGAGTTTGCATTGCCTTCACTAAGTTCTGGGACTTAATGTGTCTAATATAATGGTCACTTAAGATCTCTTCCTTCCAGCAGTGCTTGTCATATGGTCATGTGTAGTATATGAAGAGGTCTGACTGTGCACAACATCCTGTGTTTCCTATTCATCAGTCTTTCCATCCAAAGGTAAAATCTCGCTGCTTTTCATAGGTATAGAACACATAATGGCTATCATGCATCACCTGTTTCCTTTCATAAAAGGAGGTAAGTACTGTAATTTCTGCTCTGTTGAGGGAGAAATAAAGCACAAAGAAAGTGAGAAGACTTTGCTATTGATGTGATTCTTCAATAGCAGAGCTGAAAATAACATGTTATGAAATACTGAATTCTATTCTGAGCCCACGACATAGCTTTAGAAGGCTGCATTCAAGGATGACAGTGTGGAGTAATGTGCAGTATCAGGATCCCATCAGGCAGGCAGTGCATACAATGGGACCTTCCCATATCCAGGGAGCCTGGTTTCCTTTGTTTGGGACCTGGCTGCGCAGGTGGGCTGAAAACCAGCCCAGTCCATTGTCTTTTTGAGAAGCAGGACTGAACTTGGTGCATTATTTTGAGGCCTTCGTCAAAGCACTGTCTGGTGTTTACTGAACATCAGCACAATCAGCATGTCCCAGTTTAATCCCCTCTCCCTCGCTGCATGACTGACTAGTGAGTGCAGGAGAGGTGGATTCACCTTACAGTGCAGAGCCAAGCAACCTCAGATGAACTCTGCTGAACTGTAGGTGGTGGGTAGGGTGAGAATTGTCCATCTCTGAAACCCCCTGGGGGAGAACTGTCATAGTTTGTGCAGTCATGTAACTTTTTTTGTTGTGATTTAAAAGGCTGCCTGGAGCTCTTGGCTTGAGTTTTTCCTGAGGACTTTTGGCACAATTTTGCTCTATGGAAAACACGTTTGTGCATGTGCAAATTTAGTCTTAACAGGTGGGGCAAAAATTGCTTGACAAGTTAGGAGTAATTCAAGAACCATCTTTATAGCTGAAAAATGATGTAATAATTCTGTTTCTCATCCAGGCCCCTGAAAATTACTGTTGTTAGCATTTGTTGTTGGGCTGTGGAGCAACATGTAGCTTCATGAAGAAGTGGAAGTATAAACAATATGTATGGGCTGTGAAGTTTTGCGTATGAAATTCTATTACTACTGATGGTGTATAGTTAGGGGGGCCTGGGTTTCCTCTCAAGGTATGTATAAGGGAGTTAATGTTTTCCATAAAGTACAGACTAGTAATAGGCTCAGACAGGATCCTGGTGATGACTGTGAAGTAGATGCTGGGTTGTTTTGTTAGCCAGCTTTCACACATTCTAATATCCATATTCATCTCTTGATTACTGCTGTGAATTAAAGGCATTTTGAAGAGCAATCCAATAAATACAAAGAAAGCAATTTCAACAATATAATAAAATATCTATGGGGGTTTGACTGCAAGGTCTGTATTTGTAACTTAAAGTTTTCCTTATTAAAGTTACACTTTTTAAGGTGATGCAATAGAATTCAGTATTGTGAATGGATGTCTTTTGCTCTGTCTTACAAAACGAAATGATACGCTGACAACATGTGTGTGTTCAGAGTGCATGAAAGAGGTGTTCATGTTTAATGTAAGTGTGCAGATGTCTACAGACTGGTTTAGGGGCAGGTTTGCAATTCATGAGCCTTCAGCATGAGAACTTGTGTGTGTTTGTAGCATCGCTGTCACTGGTACCTTGAGGACATCCCTTGCAGATTTACGCAGTGTAATTTATCAGTGGAGTCACAGTAGCACTGAAGAATTCAGAATTGTGTTTGTTGTGTAAACAACACTGTAAGTAGCACATTTTACGATAAAACAATATTTTATTGTAATAGAATGATCCCAGTGTACAATATTCATAACCTCCGATGTATGGTCCCAGCAAGAATTGTGCTGGTGCACAGTGTGTACAGCCGCAGAGGGAACAGAATCATGAAACCAGTTTAGATTTTGTCTAATACATCTTTCTTCTTTTTCATTTGCTTTTAAAGCCAGCTCAGTTGTGTGATCCAGCTCTTCTAGCACAGCACAGTTGAGGGGGCTGTGTGTCAGTGCCTTATGTCACTATTGGTGCTGAAGACTGAAAATTGTTGAATCACAGCCTCAGGTTTCTAAATGTCTTTGTAGATCCAACCCTTAAACACTCTGTCTTGCCTTCTAGAGAACTGTCCAAATGACTTCACATGCATCCTTAAGCGCTATACCAGGTTTGGCCTTTTTGGAGTGAGAAGTGCAGATGGTGAAGTGTTTGGTACAGCTACATGTGCATATGCTTTTGAGGCAGGCCACCCTGTGTTTATATGTAAACATTTCTAGACTATTTAGGCACATAACTTAATCTTTTACATCCACTCAATAATAAAACGTAATTCCTCTATGACCAAAATAACATCCATAGCAAAGTTGAGAACAAGCTGACTTGCAAGAATGAATGGAAATCTGCCTTCTCTCAGGTTTGGAGCTGAATCTTTCGGCACTTTGAGCTATGTGTTGTGTCACTGCTCCCCTGCAGGGCAGAGTGGGATTAGGCATGAATTTCAGCAGATTTCTTCCTTAGGACTTTTGTCCAAGGTCTCTAAATGCATTTGTTTCTTACAAGCCACACATTCTGGCTTGCTTCTTTCCAAGCCTGTGGATTAATATTACCAAGACACAGTGCTGAAACTCCCTAATGCTGATCAGACATTGTAGCCACAAAACTGAAGAATTATGCATAACTGGAGAGACTTAGGTTTGCCCCTTCTGCCCTCAGCTTACTTCCTTGTAGTTCATAATCAATTATTTGAAAGAGGTAACATTTTTTCTTTATAATTTATCAGTCACAACACTGCAGGAGCAGCAGAGACTGAGTTAGGGTGCAGATGAGAAGGGAAGAGAAGGAAACAAGACAAGCCAGGAAGAGACTGTATGGAGTCTTCCACCAACAGAAGCTTGGAAATTAGGAGAGGAGAGGAAATCGCTGAAGCAGTTTGTTCAGAAGGAACAAGACAACAGCTTTAACAGCCGTAAGAGAAGACAGCCTGGCAAGGAAGCTTAGAGCTAGAGGAGAACTTGGTCAAAACAAGCAAGTGCTTTTACTACTGGCATGGGGGGAAGCATGAGCAATCCTATAGAGGTTCTACAGAAGAAAAGAGCAAGAGCCTGAATTAACAGCACAAAAGAACCCTAAAACCAACAAAACCTGTGGAATTTGGGGAAGGAGCAGAACCTTGCAGGATTGCTGTACAGATGTCACGAACTGTACCAGCTGTCTAATTTAATCTTGAGACTTGAAGTAGCTTTCTCAGCATGAGAGCTGTTGAATTTCTTTTCACACTCTTCACTGCCTATCCAAGCAGGAAGTGTCATCTCACAAAAGCTGGCAGAGGTCACTGTTTTAATAACTATTGTTAATTGATGCTTCTGAAAAGCCTTCTATCAGCTTGAATTTGCTACCTGCAGAGTCTTCCTCAGCAGGTAGTTGAATCAAATTAAAACTTTAATTCATTGATGAATAAATCACACGAGAACTGTGACTGCCTCGTATATTTTAAAATATAATATTTCTCTAATCAGTTTGCCTGAAAACTGTTTAATCTCTTCATAAAACCTATAATATTTAAAATCCTGTCATTACTAAAAGCTTTAAGTTATACATTGAGTATGGTTCTGTAAAAAATAGCTGTTCATAGGTCTTAGTAGAGTGCAGGCAAGCTCTTTGCACCAATCCGTCATTAGCAAACACTACATATGCTGCAGGAGTCTGCAGGGCCCATGTGGCTGAAATATCAGACATATGAAAAGAAATTATTAGTTGTGTTGAAAATAGTAACTGAAAGCCCAGAAACAATATTTCTGGAGCAAGTAAACACTGTGCAGGTGAGGGAACATGTGGAGAGTTTCCCATCTTACTGCCCAGAATATCATGAATCCAGACTGAACAAAGTTACAGTTTCCATTCATCTTATGTGTGGTATTTTCCATTGGGTACATAGGGAAGTTTATGCTTCCTTATATGTGTATTTTTTTCCTGTCTCTCTTTTTCTCTGTCTCCCCAGGGTCATTTAGCAATGTTTTCTTTCTTCCAAAAGACCTCCTCAGAAAATTAGCAGTAACACCTATATTTCTAATTTTTAAATTGTTGTATTGAGTGGAAAAAATGAACAGCATGCAAATAAAACATTGTGTGGGATAAATGCTATTAAAATCTTGTCTAAGCTGTTAAACATCACACTAAGATTGGCTTGCTGGATCTAATCCAGTAAAAATAAATAAATAAAAAAGAGAGGTCACATTAGAGAACTAAGCCATCTGTCCAGTGTGGAATTGAAAGGCATTCATAATGAATTACTTTTCTATATTACTGTATTTTTTGAGGGGGGGGACTTAATGTAAATCAAAGATATGGTACAAGACTGTTCGTCTACAAAGATGGTTCCTGAATAATTTTTCCTTTGTCAGCCTAATATTTCAGTAATGCAGTTTTTGTTTAGTGTTTTGCATAACTAATTATCCCTTAAAAGGCTTCAAAACTGTCTTTGGTCTGCCTTAGGCATTGTTCCTCTAATACAGACTAAAGGATTTATATATGCGCTCATTGGCAAAACGTCAGAGAGGTGCTTCAAGGAAGATTTCTTGCTTTAGTCTAGTGTTGATTTTTCTGCATGTTCAAAAAAGACTTCATTTGGAGTATAATAATTTGAATTAGTTTCAGTTTTTGTTAATGTTCATGAAGTAGATTGCAAAAGTCAAAACACAGCAGTATCAATAGAGCATGTCTGTAGAAAGAACATTCTGCTGCATTAAAATGAAAACAACCATTCAGAGTGTTGGCAGCTTTGCAGACCATGTGAAATTACTTGAAGCTTAGAGTGGGACTGACTTAGGGTGTTGCAGTTAAAAGGTGTTAATATATTGTCTTTGGAGGCCTAGAAGAGTAATTAGAATGAAATTCTGTCTAAACAGAGTTTAAATACTGTGCATAATCAGATATGAGAGTTACTAAGTATGATCTTTTGCAGTCATTTGTGGTCTGTTTTCAGACCTTTTTGAACATCCTTTGTGCAGTAGAGTAGCTGTGGGGAGGGAGTTTGTCTAGACTCTCTGTTCAGCCCCTCGGTGGTGGAACAGGAATGCCTGTTCTAGGATAAGAAGGAAAGCTACTACCAAATAACTTCAGCTTGTGTTTAATTCTGAGAATTCCATGTGTTTTTTCTTCCTTAAGATATGCCAAATGTTTAAGCAGATCTATTTCCATTTGCTTCTCCCTGCTTTGTGTTTTTGTTTCTGGGTTTGTAAATGCTTGTTCCAACCAGCATCTTTTGTAAGTAGGAGAAAACTGGGATGTGTTAAATATGTTAAAAGTTTGGAAGTGCTCATTGGCAGAGTAAAATCAGACTTTTCCATCCTTAAGTGCTACGCTTCTTCGTGGCTACGTAAGAAGTTCTGTAACATAAATAGCTCAAAAATATCATAACTCCTAAAACTGGACAGAGATGTCTAAATTGTGATTCGTCTTATTTTGGGATTAATGTATTTCAGTTCCACAAAGTAAGTTCCAGACAGCAGCTTTTTTTCTGACCTTCTTTCCAGACAGCCTCAGGAGTGCACTTTATCTTGTCTTTATCATATGTTCTGAGTCGTCACCAGTTACACTTTTGCATTACTTTGCTGCATCTGATTTATCATATCCATCCCTTTACAAGATGTTTTACCAGATGTCCTCTCTGAAGGGCATATCTGTAGAAGATTTTGCCTTAGATTAGGTTGTTTGTCATTTTATATTTGAGGCCGCCATGTAGACAGGCTAATTCAGTAATTATACATACATCTTTGAAGAATCCTTCTGTTCTGATGAGTCCTCAGGAAACCCTGATGTCTTCTTGAAAAAAGGCAAAGGGGCAAAATGATCATACGTACATCAATGCTCTTTTATCATACTGGTCTTCGGATTTTCCCTGACATCCTCTTGACTGAGAAGCGAAGGAGCGGTTATGCGTGTGGATGGGCCTGATGGAGTTGCTGAACATTGCCAAAGTAAAATACTATGTTTTCGTAAGTGTGAGTGTGGTTTAATGTTCTTGTTTTTGTCAGCTGACCTGTGAAGAGTGCTGCAAAATTAACAGGCTTCTAAGCCCAAAGTATCCCAGTAACTGGTTAACTTCTTTCAGAAGCTGGTTAATGCAAATTGGGGAAGATTTCTGTTTTGCTGTATATTGTTACACATAAAGGGAAGACTCTTCACGAGCTCCCTGTGAATTCCCTGTTCTGCCTTATGCTGTCAGGTGTAAGGTGGCAGTTGGGATTGAGTCAGGTTTTAAGGCATGAGGTCAAGACAAGTTTTACACTTAAAAAATAATCGTGTCTAAGAAAGAGTTGAAGAATTGATTCCCTCCAGCCAGCTGGATCGCATTTTCAAAGGATGAATGTCTGTGTCTGCTGAGATTTTTCAGAAGGACCTAAATAGATTAAACACATGTCAAACTACTGTTTGTATTATTTTAAATTAGTTGAATTTTCCTTCCTTAGTGCACATAGACAGTGTCAGTGTCTTGTTTTATGCAACTTTGTATTTTGTTCTAGTTTCTGATTGCCCAAAGCTTTGAAAACTAGGAAAGTTATGCATCGTAGGATGCAAGCCTATTGGATGTATTCCTAACTATGTGCTCATCAAGCAACCCAGAATCTCTCCTTGCCTGTTTCGCAACTGGTCATCTCTGTTCACACATAAGTAATAGCTATTTTGAGAGCCTGTATAAACCCTCAAAAGTATGGGATTTGGTAATGTTTAAAATTAGTTAGGTACATAGTGTCAATTTGTAACTTACTCATCCTGAAGCAGTGTCTTAGCTGTCTTCTCTTTCACCCTTCTAAGAAAGTTCTTGGCTTGTGGATGTTGGATTTTGCTTATCAGGAAGCTGCTAATGAGTGAGTGAATGGGAAACTTTTCAACACAATGAGAAGTGTGGATTAAGATTTTTATGCAAAGTTGCCATGAGTAATTCCATTCTTTTGTTACTTTCAAAGCGGACTGACTTCACCAGCCATTGAAGTGTAGCTTTCTTGATTTTATTTTATGTTTTCTCATTTTTAATCCCTTGCAAAAATAGCAACTGGAGCATAGCATCTCATTATTTTTTGAGGGGGAGAGGTTTAGCAACTAACATTAGAACTTAACTTTGAAGAGCAAGAATTCAGCATTTTTTGCCTTATTTAAGTAGGCCAAAAGGAAATATTTAGGTTTTTAGTTTTCATGTTAAGTCTAAGCAGGACAGCTGATGTTTTCCAAAATCTGTTTTTCCAGAACGCATCTGTGGGCTGGCATGAAAACAGTTTTATCAATAAATGCATTCATGGATCTGGCCGAGTTGCAGAGTTTGTAGATATGTATAGTAACAAGGCTGTAGTGCTCCTCTCTTCTTCTGTGTACTTCAGGAGACCTGACAGTGGTGCCAGGGGACAGATTAGTGTGCAGATGATACAGACTCTGCTAAAACAACTACTGTGCATTTTACCGTGTCCAGAAGAATGGCTAAAGGGTGTCAGGCATGCCCATGGGATGGGGCGATGTGTTCTTGGAAGAAAGGTCTCTGAAAGAAGTTTTCAGTGTTAGTGGGTGTCAGCTCTTAATAAGATATCAGGGAACCCAGACAACCCTACACTGGCTTGCTTTGGCCTGTGTAAGCAGAGGGATTATACCCAGCAGAAAGGGAGTTATTTTACCTCCGTGTTTGATCACTCCAGAGAAACTCCTGGAATGTGAAAGCCAATTTTGCAGTCATCATGCATGAAATACATTGCAGATTCAGGAAAAAACCTCCAAACAAACTAGAAATAGTATGAAGACTTTGATAAAACCTCTGTTTATCAAAGAAAGAGCGAGGAGGTGACATCCTATGAATGCCTACATTGGAAGAGTAATTCTGATAATGTATCCTTTTACCCCTGAGGGAAGAGTATAGAAAAATGATGGCAAAAATTAGAAGATTGTAAGTTCTTAAGAGCAGAGTAATTAATTTCCACCACAACTTACCCAGGGCTTTGGTTTGCTTTCTCTTATCAATAATTTTTTAATTATATCTTATCAATAATTTTTTAATCATACTTGCATGCATTTTTGAGGAATATGCAGGTATCAAAGAGAAACTAAATCAGAAAGTCCTGTGGATGTTGCTGAACAGGAGTAATAGTAAGGAGCATGTGTGTTAATTCTGTTGTTCCGGATTGTTTGGTAGATACGTTGATGATGTGATCAATCGGATTGATAGGATGTTTCCTGAAATGTCTATCCAGCTATCCCGGCCAAACGGAACCTCTGCAATGCTTCTGGTAAGTCGGATTATTGATGCCTCAGGATGGATTTCTTGACATACTGAATTACTGTTCCTAAAATGCATGTTATCACAGCTGATTTTTTTCAGAAACATACTGTTCTTCATTCGCCACAACAGTGTAGAATCTTTCTTGCTCTTAGGCAGGTGAGTGATAGAACAAATTTGACCTTTAAATAAAAGATCTATTACTTTTCACTTTTAAATCTGTTTGTAGAAATATGAGCACAAGCTCAACTGTTCCGTGTTCTTCAGCAGTCTTGATAATAAGTGAGTCTTAATCATGATAATTAAGAAGGAAAAGGGTGGCGGGAGGAAGAAAAGAGGGAGAAAACCAATAATATGATTTAAATTTATTCAAATTGGTGTTGGGTCAGTGGATCTCTGTTATAAAGTGAAGTCAAGTATTTGCCTTTGAAGTAAATGAGCAGTAAAGGCTGGATTAGAGATAAACAAGTCCAATACATTTGACTTATTTCTGCCCGACCAAGCAAGATTTCATTCCAGAAGAACCTATTGTTCACATCAATTTTCACAAGCAGCTGTTGTGCTTACAGCAAGAGAAATCCACAGCAACGTGGAAGCAAAGTCTGCAGCATGGCAGTTGGATGCTGGTTTTCCTCGAACAGAGTGAAAGGCAGAAGTCACAGCTTTTGCCAAATCTTTAATAAAACTAGAAAATACATTATATATGCAGGTAAAGAACTGAGACCAGATCAGTCTTTTGCACCTCAGGTTTCTCGTGGTACTTCCTCTTATTTTTTTCCTTTCTCTCAAAGGCTATTACAGAAAGCCTGAATGTAGTGTACATGTGAGTGTATTTCTTGCTTCCAGACGAACAGTAAAATGAATCTGCAAATCAGGTATTTTGTTGAAACAAAATTGTTGACTCAGTATAAGTCATCAGTAGAATTGCTTCTTAGATTTTATATTAGCTTTAGAGTTTGTTGACTTTAAAATACTGTCATGGTTACAACTTTACCTGTAGTTTTCAAAGGTTCTGTTAATTTCTCTAAGTATAGCTTTGATTATAGTTAGTTTTAGTTTATCAACTGTTTGACATCCCATTATTAACTTTCTTTGAATAGCCCCAAATTTGCAAGAGATTTACCCAGTCAGAGGTTAAAATAAAGAGCTGGCATTACAAATTTAATCTGCAATTGGTGAATTTTCCAAGTGGAACAATATATTTGAGAAAAGAATTGAATTCATCAGTGCAGTCTTAAGAAGCTTGTAAGTCTTGGGAGCTTATGTGTTTCTTCTTAAGCTGACTTTGTATTTAACTGTTTTGCTATAGAAGCATGTCTAGTTTTACTTCTTTACCTCAAAACCCTTTCCATTCCAAGAGCAGCTCCTCTTTGCATATATTAAGTACCTTCTACTTGTTGAGGGCAAAAAATAGATGATGTTTTTCAAGATTCAGGCGCCATTACAAAATAAGGTCAGTTATCTTGGATGTTGACTGATAAGTAATAAGGTAGGGTGGAAGGGTGGTAACTGTAAAAGAAGCCCTTTTTACAAGCAGTAGTAATTTAGTGAATTCCAAGTTGCAGTTTTCTCTAAATCAAGGACATTATTGTTGCTACAAGCTAGCAGCCCCCTATTGAACCAGTGGTTTGCATATTTTCCTTGGATCAGAGATCAAAAAGATTGATTTTAAAGTATTTTTAATGTGATTGTGTGTTGGGTTTATAATTTTTTTTCTTTTAGGCAGGTTTTCCCTCTTTCCCATCTGTCTCAGTTGATGTTGCCAATATGGCACTTTCCATCTGGCCCTGCCTGCTGCAAAAGCTTTGCTGTTTTCAGCTACAAATCATTCAGTGAAAGGTGCTGCAGGATGGGCAGTGTGAAGAGCACCTCCCCCAGAAGAAGGGAGGTTTCTTAAGTACTTGTGATTTCTCACTCTGAACTTATCCCAAGTTAGATCTGGAGTTGCTCCCTTGCAGCAGCCTGGTTTATCGCAATACCAAAGAATTCAGATAATGCTTATTTCATTTAAAAATATTTCAAACTGTGCTGTTTGCTCAGAGTTAATTAACTCACTGTATAATCTCAACCATTTCTGTCCTTGGACTGTTCATGTTGTACATGCTGTTACTTACGAAGGTCTTTGACGCAGAGGTCTTGTTGTTGCGTTAAAATGTCTTTAAACACAATCATTCCCTTTACTAGAGAAAAAGAGCCTTCATCTTCAAAGGCACTGGTAAGCACTTACATGTACTTTAAGAATGTGCAAATGGAAGGAGATGAGGAAGGAGAGGAAAGGAGTGCCAGTGAGGTTCTTTGAAACTTCAGAATAGCTGGAGACTTTGCCAAAGAAACCATCTTTAGGAAAAAGATCTAATAAAGAATGTTTTATCCCTGGAGCCTGCAACTTCATGTGCACATGGAAATCAATTTGTGTCCTTAGCTGTAGAGGTGAGTCTTTCACAGTCTAACATTCATCCAGTGTTTCAAGAGGAATAATTAGCAGCTATGTCAAACCTTTGTGTTAAACTGGGTTCTCCCTAACCAGGGTGCAGCTTTCATGTAAACAAAAAGGAAAATAAACTATTCCTGAGCCTGTGAATGTTGTGTCTTGAAAGGCTCCTACCTCGTAGTCCTCTGAGGTTCCTGCTTTCTCCAGACAATAAGGAGTTTTTTCATGCTTTAGATTTATACATAGCAGTTGTACCTCATTAGTCTAGATTTATGCTACACAGACCAAACACATAAATAATTGAAACCTTTCCGGGCTGTGTGAAATCCTCAACTGATTCTAAAAGCAGTTTATCATGGCATTTCAAGGTGCTGTTTAATCCCAGTCTTCACTAGTGATTCTTCAATTAGTCTTTTAATTGAACTATGCATGAAAAAGACTAAACATAGAATTATACCAGTTTTAATAACCGTGCTACACAAAATTAATTTCCAGCAGCAGCAGAGGGAGCTGCAGACTCCTTAAGGTTTCTGTGAGATTCTGTTGGTCAGATGCCAGGAATTGTAAATAGATAAACCTCATCTTGTATGCTAAGGAAACGTAAACTGATTTTTAAATAATGAAAAATGCCTAAATTTTTACTTTTTTTTTTCAATGATTAGTTGCATACATTATATTTTTCTAATAACATAATTTGATGCTGTGATTATTACATGATTGCTTCACACACCTTGTTTCTTTTATCAAAATTCAGAGTAGTTCTGTATATATGAAACAATACCTGTGTACAATTAATTCATATTAAAAATTATTTAGAAAATAGCAACAATTAGCCTCACTTTTCTAGTTGATAAATATGACTTCCTCAGGGTCATGCACCTGCTTAGTCCTAGTATAGACAATTACTTACTTGTCTTCATCTGGGGACCTACCTTGTCTTTAAAGTCATCTGTATCCCCAGTGCTTGTGAAACTATAGAAAAGCAGTACTACAGCAAGTGACAAAATCTGGGTAAATAGTTTTAGAGATTAAATAATAATAATCTGTAATTTGAGCTGTTTCTGAAGCATAATGACATATATAACTATCTACCAGTTTGAAAAATTGAATTGTGTCTGCCAAACCAACTGACAGCATTTATTTTCATGTTATCTGTAACTTTTTGATGGTAAATTAACTTTATAAATTTATAAAATATATAAATGGATGTCTCATATAAAAGTATAAAATATGGGTTTATGTAATTTTATTCATTCTCCATAAAATCAGGCACATTTGCAATTGAACTTTCAAATCTTGCTCCAAGCATTTTAAACAGTCTGATTGTATAGAAGTGGGCTGTATTAACTGCAAATAGGCTAGACATCTGTTCACTAAAACAGAATAATTTCTTATGTCTCATATCAGTGTTTTGCATAAAGTTGTTATTATTTTTTGTTGTAAAAATGGGTTCTGAAATGTATTATTCATCCATTCAGAATGGCCACCAAACTGATTTGTGTTCAAGAACCCCTGAGGCTGAAGAGCTGGGAGGAGAGGGAGAAATCTATGAAGTGATTTGAAACTGCTGTTGATGTTGTACTCGATTGGAAACAATTTAATTTGTTATTTTCAAAATCATCTCTTTTTCCCAAATGCTTAGCAGTGTAGGCATTCCTCCTCACCAGTCTGGTGGTTCATTTGGAGTCTGGTGCACAGTAGGTGCTGGGTACAGGTAGGCGGGTTGATGATGGGGGCATAAATCTGATAATCACCTTTGATGGCTTAGGCATCTAGTTTTAGGCACATAGGATGAATGTTCATTTAGGGATGTACTCTCTTGGAAACTTGCTAGATTTTGGTGTTTGATGGAACTACTGGGATGTTTCAGGATCTCTTGTGTGTGCTGGATAAGGGAGAATCACTTCTGAGCTCATAATGTGACTGTTGGGCCTGCGGAGGCTTTGCAGTTAGTCTTTTGAGAACTAGCATTTAAAAAGCATTAAGCCAACATTTGAGGTTACGTACGGAGAAGAATGTGTTGACTCACCAAACTGTGCAGGCAGGGGATGCCACGTAAATTGTAAATTATTCTCTGTTTGTCTAATACCGAAATGAAAAAGGTGAGGAAGAGTCTGGTGGGAAAGTGAACAAGAGTAGAAAAAGTAGAGAAAGCCCTGTGAGAAACTTCCTCAGCGTTGCTCCCTTCATGAGGGTTACTGTGTCCCCGGACTGCTGTCTAGTCCCAAAGGTTCACAGGTCTGTGTGGATATTCCCATAGATTTATATTCTGTGAAATCAGACATCAGTATCATCCCTGTAAAATTCCTGGTCTGCTACAATTAAGAATGGAAAAAAGATACAGAACCCATTTGATCATCTGTAGTGATGCTGGACTAGTGTGACCCCTCCAAAAGTGTGACTGGCCACCGGCAAAATCTGTTCTTTTAACCTTTCAACAGTATCCTGTGCCAGTTTATTCACCTTATTATGGTACTATGGCATGTTACCAAGGGAGAGGATCCCCAGCTCATCCTTAATATGGCAAAATCATTTAAAGCCCTTCATTTATGTTGAGTTTTTATCGTGCACTATTGCAATTAGGTTAGACTAATGAAAGGTAAATTCCAGCCCTGGCATGAAAAAAAGAAATCCTTGTAAAGAACACAATTAGTATGTTTGTTTATTTAGACTCTAATGGCTTAATTGCATCTTATCTTGCTATTTACAAATAGGCATCATTAAAGAATAATGAGCATGTGGGGGAAAGCACAGAATTCATACCAGCAGCAGATGAGACATAGGAAAAAACACAAAGTTGAAAGTCTGGGGTGCTTTTTTCTCCTTTTTTTTTTTTTTTCCTTACTTTAATAAAGAAGCCTTCTTTTTCAGTATAAATAAATATGATTTCCAGGCATTGTAGTGAGTGATAAAATAGACGCACAAGCTTGTGGCTGGCTGTACAGCAAGGCATCTGGTCCTTCACTGATGTACAGCCTGGTTACATCTCTAGTTTGATGTGGTTTTGTTTTCTAAGGTGGATAAAGAACACATACAAACTGGTGCTCCTTTTAATCCAAGCAGGGAAGTCCCCATGTTAACTGAAAATAATGTTGTTTGCCTTTTAGCTCTGCATTGCAGAGCATCTGCAGCTCAAATCAGCAGCAAATTCCCTGGAATGCTGAGAGGAAATCTGCAGCTTTGGGAGTTTTTTGCAAAGTTGGAGCTTGGTGTTTTCAGCACACGTTTTCCTAATAGCAAACTTTTAAATACATTTTGAGAAAGAACTTGTCTTAATGCATGTTTAAAATTGTTTAGAAAAGGGCTTTTCACTTGGTGTTAGTTTCAGTGAGGAGGCAGAATTAAAGGGGGAGATTTCAAGCTCTTTCCTCCAGGCAGAATTCTGGTATGGTAAATGAATTTGAATCCTTTTCACTTTGTGAACTCATTTTGCCCCTGATTCTGACTGATTTGGAAGGGACTTTCTTCTTTTTCCATCATAAGTGTTGTTAAATGGGAACTTTTTTAGCAGTCTTAGGAGAAATTATCAAAGCTGTTCTCAGTGATTATTCTGTTTCCCCCCTTCCCCCTTCCTTGGTGTGCTCTGGCTGTCATCTGCTCCTTGAGAATTAGCTTGGTGATAGACAAAATATTTTTAAAACTGGGATATTTCAAGAAGATTTTTATTTCATATATCTTTGTCAGAAAAGCTGCATAATATTGCAGCTTTCAGTCAGCTGCCTGTCCTACCTTCTTCTGGAGCTTGCCATTTTAAGCAGCAGGGGATTTATGAATAACTTAACTGGCTGAATTTAGTATACTTTAGTTAAGAGGAAGATAGAAGAACATTGTTTATTACACAGACTAAACCAGAAGCTGCAGAAGTATTTAACTGGCAGCTGTTCCATTTTCAGCTCACAGAACTGTGGGGCATATTTTTTCATTCATATTAATTGAATTTTAAAGTGACCTTGTACATGTATTGATTTGAATTAAAATTTTTCTACATCAAGGATGAGTTGGCATATATCCTTCAGGCAAAATATTATAAAGCCAAGCACTGTCTTAACAGGATATCGACAAAAGTTGAAATTTAATAGGAAAAGTTGGCTTAGAAAGGAAATGGTTGCTTTTTTGTCACAACTGAAAGGTATCTTTTCTGTCTAATGAAGGAAATTTCTTTCACTTGGAACCTGTGGAAATGCAGGGACATTTCAGTGCCCTGTCAGTAGGGATCATCTGGGTGAGTCCTGACTGGCAGAAAGAGAGACCTGCACTACTAGAGCTCAGAGAAGAACCACCACATTGCTTTTATACCAGAGCCATTAGTTTTTTATTACCTTCTTTCAGGTGATCAGTAGGGACACAGTTGCATGATTATAGGTGTAAATTATATTCCATACATAGATCTTTTCTGCCCATAGACTCCAGTTAGCGAAGTTGAGCAGGCATTGAAAGAAAATGGTTTGCTGGAAAACATGATTTGAGGTGAACAAAAATGTTAAGTCATGAAAACCTGATTGTTAGAGGAGAAAATAAAATGTATCCCATTTATGGTGTACAATACAGAATGTGCTTTAACCTGAAAATAGCTATGGAGCATACTTTTGGTTTCCAAATCACATGGCATCCTCTAGTCTAGTGACAGGCTGTTCATTCTTCGTACTACTAGCCTCATTCTTTCAGTGTTGTTAAAATGATGAACTATAATTTCTCTGAGCTGTGCTTAGTTTTACAAAATTACTGCTTCTGTCAGACTTAACTAATGATACAGTCCTATAAAAATCATCTAAGTCCCTATCTCTTCCAGCCAGTGTAAAATCTGCAGGAATCCCATGTCAAAACAACAGCAGCACAAAATGGGAAAGCTTTCTATTTTGGTGACAGAGCACTGTAAGAGCTAATTCAGACAACCTAGCAGTAACCCAGCAAAGTTGTTTTATTTGTATTACCACAGCGCCTGGGTGCCCCTACTCCAGGAGAAGACCCCCTTGCTCTAACCCTTGGGCAAGTTGAGGTTGCAACAACAGTGCCTCACTCAGGCAGCTCATAGCCTTAGGCACCTATCTGAGGATGGGTTTACACAGCTAGTTACGCATGTGGAGACAGTATAACCCTGCTGGTTTTGACATTCAAGCAAGTGGGTGATTTAGGCTACTGCCCTGGACCAGTCTGCAGAATTTGACCTTTGGTATTGCATGATGGATGTTAGCTGGGAACTGGGTAGCTGTGATGGATTCTGAAAGCACAAAGTGAATCATTGGAAGGGTGTGAAAACAGATGACCTGGGAAAAAGCAGTGAGCTAATGCAGAAGCATTCTGAAACATTTGTGCAGGTGAATCTTGTGGGGAGATTCGAGGCCAACAATAAGTATATGCAAGCAAGCTGGAGTGCCAAACATGGGATTTTTCAGCTTGTTATGTTGCACTGTTCACTTTGAAAAATCAGGAACATCCTACACAGGTTTCAGATCAACTTCATCCAGTGGTTTTTTTTTTTTTTTTTCCTACCTGGCAGCAATGTGAGGTACCATGAATGCAGAATGTAAGGGAAGAGGAAAGAAGTGAGCATCCAGGGAAGTGTGTGAAGGCAGTGGTGATGGAAAATATTATACATAAAGCTGGGTCTGGGTGTTGGTAGAGTAGCATCTTAGCAGTTATGACAGAACTGTCTTTCTGATTCCAGTGGATAACCAGCATCATAGATCAGGCACCTCTGGGTCTATTTTTAACGTACTTGATACAGTGGTTGGTGCTGAAAGAACTCTACCATTTTCCTTTATGTGCAGACTTAATTGGGTCTTACTACAGAGTATACTATCAAGATAGGATGTTTAAACCCAAATTCACAGCACCTGCTATGGTGTTGCATGCCTGTTCAGAAAATCCCAACCTATTTTAAGAAGGCAGGAATCAGAAAAAGCTATTCATGATAAGTGCATGGCACAGGCCGTGATACAGACCATGAAAAATCAGTGTTTTTACAATAGCTTGGGTAACTGTTCTGCTAAGTTCTGTGTTGTCACCCATTCCTACCTCCATTTCCCCTCCTTCTCTCCTCCAGCACGGTCCTTGTGTCAGCTTGGAGATGGAGTATTGTTGCCAGATTTTCCTTCAAGGAGTGGAAAGCATCTCAGTCTTTAGAGTTGATTTGCCCTTTAGTCTTTTTTTAGTCAGCATCAACCTACTTGTGTTGAAACAAGGTGGTAGATAGGAGTCATTAGCAGAAGTTAAACAGGAAAAACATGTAACAAATCAATGAAGATGTGTTTTGACTGATTTTTTTGGGTGTAGATTTGCCTGCTGGGGCTAGCAGTGAAAACACAATTGTTGTAACAGGTGTTCATCTACACTGAATGAATGTTGGAACACAGACATAGAAAACAAACTGCTGCTGGTTGGGAATTACTACAATGAACCAATTGTTTCCTTTTTTATCTCTTTTGTGCTTTTATGCGTGAGGAAAAGCTTTGTAATAATCTCTGTGTAACCAAACACCAAGACAGAATTATCGTTAGACATCACACCAATATTGAAGTGCAAGTTCATCTTTGAAATGTAAATCGATTTTTAGGTTAAAATGCCTTCGTTATTTCATTTTTGTCAGTAATAAAATTTAGGCTTATTTCTGTTGTTATACTCTCACTGACCCTATATATTTTCCATGACACTGGTTTTATTCTTTACACTTTACCACTTGCACAGAAGAAAATGAAACCTTTGAAAATGTAACGTTTTTACTTTTTAGCAGTAGTTTCCTTTTAAATTATTTTACATTTTTGTTGGACCTAAAATATTTTCCATTAGACTCATGGCATGCTTTTAAAAGCTGCCATTGGAAGAGTCCAATTCTCCTTTAAATCCTTTTTCTCTAAGAGGACTTAACATTGGAGAGTATCAAATGCATCAGAAATAATCACATTTGCCCATTGTTTTTGACAAGTTATTGAGTTGTGGCGTTAATAAAATTGAGAGTGTTACTTGGCAGTGTCATGTCTACACAAGGGAATACTGTGAATTGATACAGTTTTAGTTGCAAATGAATATTTGTACTGCACTTTATAGTCTGTCTCTTCCTCATAACATGCGCTGGGTTTAAGTCTTTTATTTTGTTCTGTCTATAAAATATGAAAACTGAAATTGCATCAACTTAAGCTGTTAACTTGATGGTCTTCAGACGCCGTCAGCTTTGTCCTTCTGGTTTTGTCCTTCTGTTCTTGACAGGTTACCTTAGGAAAAGTGCTAAAAGTGATAGTGGTGATGCGGAGCCTCTTCATTGACCGAACCATAGTAAAAGGGTACAATGAAAATGTCTGTACTGAAGATGGCAAGGTAGGTTACTGTATATCCAGCAACATTCAATTCTATTTTGACCTGGTATTTAAATGACAGAGAGCAGGAATCCTATCAGAAACTCTCTGGAAAGATAAAAATGTCAAAAGATGCTTTGCAGAATGCTCTGGTTTAAATTTATCATGTTTTGCTTGGATTTTTCGTGTCCAAATGTCTGATTACTTTCTAAGCTCTGAAGCCCTTGCTTGAGTTTCTAATTTATCACCTTGGACCGCAGTTGCCTGCTGAGAAAAACATTTTTTCAGTGTACCAGCACATCAATAGCCCATGGTTCAGATTTCTCTTTCCTGAGAGCCTTTGGGAAAGCTTGGGCTAATTTTATGTTCAACTTGATAGACACAGCTGTGAGCATCAGGGGTGGGTAGTCCTCAGTAATCTGCTTGTCAGTATTAGCACTTTCTGAACAGCAGCTATTAGAGCAAGTATTACCTGTTTCCATGAGTGATTTGTTTTATAAACAATTCACCCTGCTTGAACCCTCAAATTTCTTCTGACTGCATGCACTCCATATGGCTCTCTTTAGTGCATCAGGTTATGTTAACGGGACCTGATGGCCTTAAGCTTAGCCTGTTCCTGTTTTCAGGGTGGCATGGTCTCTTTTACAGAGACATCCACCAGGACTCTCCTTTGCCAGTACTAAATACCTCCATGTTTCACATTTTCTGTCTGGAGCCTTCTCTTCTGATTATGAAGCCTATTAAAATAAAAAGTTCATCATATCAAGATGAGTTTTTGGCACCCATAGGCCATGTTATAATGAAGTGAGACTTTTTTTCCTTTCAAAAGTGGTAACTGTGTTTTAGCACACAGAGTCATGTTGTGTACTGACCCAGAGTTCAGCAGCTCTGATTTTGAACCTCTGTTCTCCAGAAAGGGCCAGGAGCTGATCTGCTGAAGGAGCTAGTACAGCTGCATCTCCCAGGTGAGACATTCTTACTCAAAGGCCAGGGGATTGGCCTAAGAAGTAGTAAAACAAAAATTGCCTCATTTTAATTTGCATTATTCAGATGTGCAGGTTTAAATACCACTTTGCCGCAGAAGCAGCTGCACTATACTCCCTGTATATTAGCATATAAATACAGACTTATAGCACCAACCCCTCTTCACCCCAAGGTTCTGCTCAGAAGTGAAATGATAGTCTGCTGAAAGAGCTCTGAGAGTGCTTGATGGATTCCGGTGTCACACTTCATCTGGGTGTGCTCATTTTCTCTGATGAATCCAGCTTCCTTTGAAGCTCCCTTGAAATACAGTAATGCTCTATATGCTGAAAAGCTAAGTAAAAGAATTCCTTTCTAAAACTCATCATCTGGCATTGGTCTTATGTTTAGCTCAAGGTTATCTCTCCTGAGAGCCATGTACCTTTTCTCTGTCATCACTTGCTGCGAGGGGGAAATAGGACTTGCCAAGGCCAGCTTTGGGCACAGGGCACTAACCTTTGTCTGCTGCCAGTGGGGAGCAGTTCACCTTCTCTGGAGCATCACTGCTAACACCTGGCTTATTTTCTTGCTTCAACCCAGTCTGTTGGGGAGTCTGTTTTCTACCGTTTTAGCTTTGTGTGTCCAAAGTCTTGGCTATGTGACTGCTCCCACGAGGATGCATGAACCTGTGACCTTTATGTGGCAGTTTGCTATTCCTTTGGGCTGTCCCAGGGCTTTTGCAAACCTGAAGGTCTGCATTTCAGGTATAAATAGTAACATTTCCTTTGACTTAAGTAGAACTGGAGTTGCAACCACTTAAATCGTGAGTAAATTTGGCTTGGGAGATGGAATAGATGCGTAGCTTGCTCGTTTTGCCAACAGGAGCACATATTGACAAACAGTGAGCTCCCTCTTTTTTCACTAATTAACTATACTGTTAATTGGAGAATTAAGAATAAGATTGTGCTCTTGCAATGATCCGCTTTCCTTATTGCGCCTGCTGGGAATGAGCGATTACAGTAAATTGCAAACATAGTCCATTCCAATTCTTTCCCTGTCACAACAGATGCTGCTGGGAAAGTACTCCAGTGAGCTTTTCACTTTTCACAGTTTCTAGCCTGATAGAGGGGAAAAATACACTAGCATTCAGAAGAGACACAGAAGGGTATGAAAAAAAGAGATTGCCAGTGTCTTCTTTATTAAATAACAAAAATACAGAGAGCCCTCAGGATCACAGTAGGAGATGATCATTTTTCAAGTGAGCAGTTCACACAGTAAATCAGCAGTGATTTGGGGGTTAGCTTATGTATTCCTAGGAAGCATTTAGTATATGTAAACAGCAGCGAGAAGATTAAGTAGGGGTGGTATCATACAGTATAGCAATATTGAAGGTCCTGTCTCTTCTGCAAGCCATGCTGAAGAAGAGACAGTGAGTAAGTCATTGTGCTTCTTTTCACTTAAATAGCTTCATGCAGGTCTGTTGAGTCATCCTCCAAACTGCACCAGACAGAGGGTACCTTAAGTAACAAAAGTAAAACTCAATGGGGGATGTTCTTTAAGTGAGCAGGGTTAGGGGCAACAAAATGTATTCAGCAGTATTCAGTGAAAGAAGAGGTGGCTGTCATCAGGAGACTGGGTGATCACTCGGATAGTAAGTGAAAAATAGACTTCGCACAGAAGAGGCCAATGATTTGCTTGGAGATCAGGGGAGTCATCATTTATCTCTGAAAGTACAACTCTTCTGGCAGATTTTGGGAAGAAAAAGGGAAGAGATGAATGCCAGCAGCAGAGGTGTTGATAAGTTTTTGGTCCATTATGGAAGTTTAGAAAAAGAACCAAATATGGGTGTTTCTTGTAGTTGTGGAGCTGTGTAACTAGCAGTTACACAGGAAAGCTGACGTTGTGCTATCCAGGTTGCTGTAGCTTGCTGCGTGCTTGTACATTGTGCTATGTAGGTTGACAAGTACTTCCATAAAAGCTTCAAATGGTTTCTGCTTTACTGAAGTCTAGTTAAATTGGGTACTCCCTCTTTACAGATTTAGGTACTTTCAAAATTAGGGTGAAAAAAATTGAAGTCTTAAGCTTTCAGTGAATAAAATAAGACACTACATTCTGGGGTTTATTTTCAAGCTTTGCTTATCCAGACGAAGAATTGTTGCGTTTCTTAAGTGCACCTTATACTTCTCTCCTGAATTATTCATAAACCCTGCAGAATATGTCTTTGCCAAGTTGCCAGCTGCATAACTTAGACATTTTTGGTGACACTTTGCAAAAACAATAGGTGAGATCTGGCAGCCTGTGACAAACTGTAGGTTCTCTACACTGATTGCTCTGCAGACTCTTGCTTACTATACTAACCCATTGCATCCACCACACACTGATGCATTTTAATTAGCCTCATGGTTCTAGTGATGGCATCTTGCCACCCTTCATCTCAGTCTTTGACATGCTCATTTTGCACTGGAATTTAACCGTGGATAGCAACTAATTACTAGTGTTTTCCTGATCCTGAATAAATGGAGCCATGCAGCTCACCTTTTCAAGGCAAGCTTATTGTCAGCTGTGCCATTAGTAGCTCTGGTCTGCTAATAAAAACATATTGGGATTTTTTGGCATAATAATACCCTGCTTTTCTTTGGATGAAGAGACTAAGAACTACCTTGGCAGGGTGTACTTAGACTGGATATTCAGAGTGGGTACTTAACATCGGTGCCTAGCCAGATTCCCGCTTCTGCATCCATGAGGCTTAACTGAAGAAACATAAGTGTCTCTGAATTATCATGTTAAGGAACTTGGGTTATGTTAATGCTATGGCTTCATTAATTACCCCATATCAATAAGAAAAGGCAGCTTTTAGCCTCCTAGTGTAAGAGAGGAAAAGAAATAGTAGTATCAAAGGAAAGCTTCAAAGACAGGCAGAGCTGTCTCTTGGGTAATTTCTGATCCCTGCATTCTTTCCACTTCAAAGCTGTGTGTGTGTGTTTGGGTGAAGGGGGGGTTGAATCCGATTTCTCTAATAAGTGTTGGCACTGGACCTGTTTGATATTAGATGCAGGGAACATTCTGATTTGTTATTGCCTTTGAAATCGTTCAGACGACCTTCAGAAAATGGCCTCTTGTTACATATGCTGGGGGTGGGTTGGGAGAGTGGGGCACTGGGAAAAAAAGTCCCAGTTTAATTCACATGCAGAGGATGCCCTGAAATTGTGCTTTCAGCAGTTTTTTAGTTACAAATGTGTGTCTTGATTGAAAGTGAAAAGTTGAAGAATAATAGACCTGTAACGATGCATTCTTTAATCTGCCTCTGCCTTAATCCTCGGTTTCAGGGGGAAAGGTGGGCAGTCATTTAGGATGTATGCATGTGGTTGGAGGGGTTGGTTGCTTTTTCTTCTTTTTTAACTCAGATAACATCATGTCTGTGAGAGACATTCATTATTTTTTCAGCTTTTCGATCTTTGCTAAATAATGAACGTTCAGAACCTGCTGGACTCATCTTAATGCAACATCTGAAGCCGACTTTGAGTCTAACTAGAGAGAGGATCACATACTCGATTTGATCACTAGAGATTAGCAAAACCTTATATACATTCCAATCATAGCAAATCTGTCTGCAGTCAAAGAAATCTTTAAATTACATGAAACAGTTTTTTAAAAAAATGCATTAATTATTTTTATTTTCAAATGTAGACTTTTCTAATATGGAAATGCAGTGCTTCCATCCCACCAGGTACAGCTCTGTTATTACAGTGTAACTTAAGGTCAGGTCCAAAGCCAGGCTGAACCACTGCTTGTGGTCTCAAGTGTGTGAGTGGTGTTGGTATTCACACAGGTTCTTGATCATACCCTAAGAGCCAGTAAATGTAAACAGGTTTGCAGGTGCATGCCTCGGGGTACTTGTCTTCATCTAACCTGGAAAAGGCATTGAGACATCAGCTGCTTTTTTGTCTCCAGGCAAGGTCAGCGTTACTAAACGAGGAAACATCTATCCTGAAATAGTTTTTAGTCTTCAACATCACCTCCTGTTTAGGCTGGAGATTGGTAATTCACAAGTCTCTTCTGAACCAGTATTTAGAAGTGGGCCACTAAACATTACTACTCTTTAAAGAATGGGAACTTTCAGCATTCTAAACATTTTTAGTATTGTAAATTAATTACTTGGGTTCAGAATCCTTCCCTCTCTCCTCCTTCACTCCTCTCTAATGTGTTTTATTCACTTCATATGATTTCCTCTATTTCAGACTCTTTATGCCTTTTAAAAAGACTTAATTTCATCTGGGACTTATGGGTATATAAGACAGAATTAAAATAACGAGTTGTACCTTACGGTAAAGGAGATGAGCCCCCATTGTGGGAGAACTTGTCCAACCGTGTTGTGGAGCACTGCAGAGGCTATTCCTGCTTCACAATTTCATGAATGCACTCATAAATGTATCTTCTTTTGTCTAGACGGATTCCTCTGGTCAATGCTGTATCAGACACCTTACCTGTGACAATATGGAGTTGTTGAGTACCATAGGATCTGTAGGGAAAAAAATGTGATTTGCAAGTCTGGTATTGACAGAAGTTACTCTTGGTTTTTCCTGTTGCTTTGCCTTGACAGAGTACAAGGTATTCCACAGGGCTGGGCTGAAAGAGCATTAGCATGTCAGGTGAAGTTGTTCAACATGTGAGCCACTTAGTTGTTTAGCAACGACAGCCTTACCTTCTGCTTTCCAGGGCTAATAAAACTTGCTTCGGTTTTGTCCTTTTAGATTGTATATAGCTGAATACATTTAAGGTATGGATGTGTGCAGTTATCTACAACCTTAAATCTGTTTTACTGTGATTTTTGTCTGTAAATGTAAACGAAGTTTCCTAAAGGATGTTTTATTTAGCTCCAGTAGACCAGTGCTTTGGCTTAATTCAGCTAAACATTCTTTGTGTCGTTTGTAACTGAATCACTTATTCAAACACAAGACAAGCATAAACTTAGTAGAAATGTCCTCATTTTAGAAACAGACTGAAGCTGATGAATATTTGCATAGATGAGCCACAACCCCATACAAATGAAGATTTTGCTGTTTTTAAAGAGAATGCATTAATTCAACAGGTCTTTTATAGATCATTTTAATTGAAACTGGGATGAACCATGTTCATTCTTCATTGCAATACAAAGGAAATCTTGTATCATTAATTCCCTTTCTTGGATTGCAACAGGTAATGGCAGTGGGCCAACATACTGAACTAAGAAATATGTCTCCATTAATCTTTTTCCTGCTCTTGTAATTTGAATGGCTGCTTAGCTTCTTTTTCTCCATAGAGCTTCTTCTGTACGTGTGGTAATATATAACTCTTCTTTTTTTTCTGTCCTGCTGTAG
This sequence comes from Bolborhynchus lineola, assembly GCA_025448015.1. Classification (NCBI taxonomy): domain Eukaryota; kingdom Metazoa; phylum Chordata; class Aves; order Psittaciformes; family Psittacidae; genus Bolborhynchus; species Bolborhynchus lineola. The sequence continues at coordinate 45,413 of JAOEHX010031735.1, forward strand.
CTTGACATATGGTCTAAATCCAACTATCAAGTTTTTCAGAAGGTAAGGTACATAATTTCTCTCTACATAATGCATATGAGAGATATGCAGAGTTTATTTTAAATATCTAGGCCCTTGTATGAAAGAATTCGGGAGTTATTCCATTGTCACCATAACTTACAAATAACAAGCAATAATCTGTAATAGTGGAAAACTGTGAATGAAGAAGATCACCTCTACTGCTATTTAATTTGGATTTATTTCCCATCACAGTTCCAGTCCATGGTTTAGAATAGGAAATTGGTGATTATATTACTCTTGTGTTAAAATTTCTCAAGGGAATCTTCAAGCACTCTTGGTTTTGAGCTTGAATCTTTTGAGGGAGGAAGGACTGTTTCAGGTTCATTTTCTTGTGTGGTTTTCCTTGGTTTTGGTTGTCCCTCCCTCTCCTGAGGGCTTGAGTTTAATGAATCAGCAGAACTCACTTTCAAAATGAGTTCTGATGTTTTTTCTGTTAAGATATTTTGCCTGCTTCTCTGCCCATGATGGTGTAAGCAAAAGGAGTAAGTTACTGGAATTAATGCTATTCCAGAAAGCAAGGAAACACCAATGAGAGAATGGGAGCAGTAAGTATAAAACTTCTAAGAAGATTAAAGTGTTTTGGAAATACCTGTATCTCGCCATTTTCCAGGCAGGGAAGAGAAGGGTTCTCTTTGAAGGCCTCTTGTCAAAAATGCTGTACGTTCAGATTGATCCAGGTTTAAATTCGAGTTTCCTTACCTTCAAGCTACAATTCAGGGAGCTTGAGTCTCCAGGTAGGGGACTAGCTTCCTTTCATCTGCCTCTGTAGTTTGTGTAACAAATGGGGGTTAGAGACCTGAAGGGGTGTAAAAGCAAGGGTCAAAAGATTGGCATATTGGCTGTATTTGTGCATCTTCCTTCCAAGATTTCAGATGCAGTCAGAAGGGAAGACGTTTGACCTATGATATTAACCTGCTAGAGATCAAAGGACAGCTTGTAGGGATGTTGGTTGCTCTCCCTCTCTGCCTAGCATTAAAGCAGAATTTTGCTGCAGTTGATTCTTCACCGCAGAGATTAGTGGATTAAATATTCTTCCTTTTTTCCTTGCTCCTCAAAAATATTATATTTAGTGTCAAGTAGGGTGATACAGCATGATGTAAACCAACGTATATCTCAGTAACCTCTTTATCAGTGTGCTCTGAAGTAATTTTTGCAATGGAATAAGTGTAAGGTTCTATAATTAAGTGCATCATTTCAATTTCCCCGTGTGTGTGTGTGGTTGTAAACTCATTTGGGCATAAGATCCTCTTTCTGGGTGTTTTGGTTTAGAATCTCTGGCAAGGTTTAAGTCATATGGCCATAATTTGTGCAAAATGATAATAAACTGTGAGGTTTTGAAAAGACTGCAGGAGAAAGGGTTTGCCTGTAAGCCTGCTGAACTGCTCTCTGCAGTTTTTACAGTGATTTTATGCACTTTGCTCCACACTCTTGTCACTGTGTTTGTTACCTTAGGCACCTTAATCTGTCTTTGGATCAGTTTTCTTCTTCCCTTAGGCTCAGGTAATACTTGCTGACTTCACAGGAGCTATTGCTGAATTGGTTGGATAGTGCTCTCTGACTCTTGCATGAAAAATGTGATAAAAATGCAAGGTGATGGTATTTCTAATCAATAGATTCTGTACTATTGAGCTGATAGTTGAAGAAATTAAAGCTAGGACCTAGGTCAAGTTTTCAAACAGATGATAGAAAATACTGTGGTTCAGCTTAGTAAGTTTTCTCTCTCTGGTGCTGTGCTTGGTTTGGTTTTTTTTCTTCATTCTCTGAACCTGCACTTGTAGCCATTTAGAGTACCCAGGACTAGTGATTAGCAGTGGCAAAATGAAGGGAATTAATGATTTCTTTAGCACTGTTTTGTTTTACTCAGTTACTAGTGTAGGATCTGTACTGCAGGATCTTCAGAACAAATGTTTTCATGCCATTAAAAAATTCATCAGTAAATGAGTCAGAGCACATCTGAATGTTACAGAATCACAAATAGTTAGGGTTGGAAAGGACCTTAAAATCATCCAGTTCCAACCCCCCTGCCATGGGCAGGGACACCTCCCACTAAACCATGCCACCCAAGGCTATATCCAGCCTGGCCTTGAACACTGCCAGGGATGGAGCATTCACAACTTCCCTGGGCAACCCATTCCAGTGCCTCACCACCCTTCAGGTAAAGTACTTGAAATGTATTTCTCGTGGCAGTCACCAGTAACACAATGTGGAAGGGCTATGCTGAGAAGAAAGAACACAGATGGGTAACTGCTCCCACTGAGGAGGCAGGGCAGCTGTTTCAGCTCTGCTGCCTCTAACGCTGTAAAATCAGTCATCCCTCTGAAGGGCAGGGCTGCTTCTCTTTAAAAGCTGGACCACATTCTCAAACTCTGTCTTCAATGACAATATAGCAACATCTGGAGCTCACAAGATACCTGTCTGTGGTAGCTGTAAGCCTGTCAAAATCCTTACAGGGTTGCAGCATGACTTTCTAGGTTAAGGACCAGAGACCTCTGATCTTCAATCCAACCCTGTCAAACAATGCTAAATTTGTCCTGACTCTTTGTTTGCAAACGTTGGCTGTGTCAGCAAGCCTTTTCTCTCTCCTTCTTATTAGGCAGGATACCCAAGTGTGCATAATTTGATGTGGGACAGCTCCTGGGGGGCCATTACTGTTAAAAGTGTACAGTCATTTTTGAAGTTCCCTGGAGATTCCTTGAGTCTGGTCCTGGGGTGAATAAGCTTTATAGGCATTGAATCTACCAGCAGGGTTAGATTCAGAGAATGGAGCTGGGAAATAAGAGAGGGAAGGCTGAAAGGACAAAAGCACAAGGAGCTAAGAAAAGGTTTTTCAGACTTCCATGTTGGTCTGACATTTAGACTCCACAGGAGGGGCAACTGTTTTGATCTTAAACCTCCTTATTTTATCTTAAGCCTCCCTGCATCTCATGATCCACTGGTGCTAGAGGAGGAACAAAACAGGAAATAAGGAAATATTTGGGGGCTTAAATCTTGGTGGGAAGAAGAGTGTACATGAGGGCTGGATAATTCCAGAGGATTAAAAAAAATACATATTGTAGAGAGTGGTGCAATATTAATAATTTTACATTCAAAAAAGAGGTGAAAATACAGAATAGTGAATGGGTATGAGCAGATCACAATGGGAAATGTGTCAAACAGTAACTGTTTCATTTACCAAGCTGCTCTGTTAAAAGCAGCATAGCCTTTTTTGCTGTGTAGTGTAATAGTTCGGGCTGTTTAGTTCTGATGCATAGGTATTTCCTTCCATATATTTCATTCTGATTTCAGAGTCCCATTCTTATTTTCACCTAAATGGTCTCTCAGTTTTAGCATGCCACAAAATGGTTTTGTTTTGGCTTGATATGCCAAACATTAAACTTTCTTCCCAAGCATGTTTTCACCTCACCTTTGAGAAGCTGTTTTTGCCTATCCAGCTGTTTGTGAGCTGCATGATCCCAAAGGGATAGAACTCAGGAGCACAATTTCCACCACTACAAGGGCACATAAGTATTGTAATGTATGAAGATGTATTCTTGTCAATAATCTCAGGACAAAATCACATGCAGGATGAATGCATGCATGAGGCAGATATTGGGCTATTGATGATGCCTGTTCAAGGAGAGGAGATGGACTGTTCCAGGGTCACCTGTGTGACTGCTCCAGTGTGTGATCAGTACTTGCTCTGTTCAAAGACCTCTTTGGGCAAAATAAAATCCCTGTGACCCAGTCTAGACAAGCAGAACATGTGAAATAAAAACTTAAACACTCTGTGAGCTCTGAAAACAAGTGATAAATCCTGCTCTTCAGAAAAGTCTGGTAGTGTTTCATTGAACTGGGAGTGAGGAAGGGTGTGTAAAGGGGTTTGTGTGGAGTTCATCTGTGCCTGTTCATAGAGGCACCGTCTATCATCCTTCTGAGCGCCCTTCAGGCACTGGGTTCTGTGCACCAGATTCCCTCTAGAGAGGCTTGGATGTGTTCCTGGAGCGAAGATTGAGTAAATGGGAATCCTTGGAAATGAAAAAAGGCACTCGTGTGGTTTTCCGCGCTATAAAAGGTGTAAACATTAATAAGATCACTTCCTTTTTTTCTTCCCTTGTAGTGCTATGATCATCCTCCAGAACTCGTTGTTACAGGCTACTGTTAAGGCCATGAATATAGCAGGGCTTAGAAAAAAATTAGAAAACCTTTTAGGACAGTCAGAGAATCCCTTTATATTAGATGGAGTCATCAGCACTGTACTGGAGGGAATAAACCAATAAGTGGCAAAGAAAGTTATGAATCTTAAAGGAATTTTTGTGCCTCCTTTTGAAAAGCTTATTAAGTGGCAGTGAGATGAAGTACTAGGAGAGAGACAGCTTCAGTAATTTAGTCCGTGATGTTTGTATTGTCATGGTTTAGGTTTTATGCCAGGTATAGCAAAGCATAGGTCTTTGCTTTTGTGCTGTTCAGTCCAGTTAGAGGAAACACTTGTCCAGCTTTCTCAACCTGTGAATTGTTTTGGGGGTTTTAATGAATTTTCAGCTTTGGGAATGCTGTATGACTGACGAGTGTCATGAAGGCCCAATAATGCCATTTTTTTGGATGTGTCACCACGTTTCAGCAGGGCAGTGCATAGAAATGCTCTAGAAATGACTGCTGTTGGCTTGGTAAGGACGCATAACAGGGATTTTGTTTTCTACTTATTGCTGGTGTGGGTCTCATGAGCTGTTTCTTACCTTACCAAGCAGGCAAGCAGAGCAGGGGGCTGCACAAGGGGAGCCAGGAGTTCACGTCTCCCCATTCCACAGGCTGTTTCTTGCTGCCACCCCACCACCCCTGCTCATTTGCTGGGGTCTGGCTGTTCACCAAGTGACAAGTACATGGGATTTAATTAGCACAAAGTGGTAGTGAAGATAGATTTGATCCAGTGTCAGTCTGTTTTGTATTCCTGCTGTATACAGTGCCTGACGCAGCAGAGCAGAGATATATTTAAGAAGTACATGGTTATAGTCAACTTGAATTTGGAAGCAAGAAGGAGAAAAGGAAATAAAATCTCAGGCCATATAGCTATTAACAAGAAGGGAAGTTTTCTTGTTCAGATTGAGTCTGTGCCAGTTTCATGTCTCGATGTAACTGAAGTCTGTTTTGCTCTGTCTCAAGTGCTTATTTAAACAATAGGTATTTTTGTTTGGCAAAATTGTGCTTCAAGAGATTGCTCTGTCTTGCCTTTTTTCAGACAAAAATTCCAAGTGCTTTTCAATATATGAATTGTGAAATATGGAGCTTTTCTGCAATATTTCTTGAAAATCTATTCCCAGGTCCACAGTAACATCTATCCCAATCAATGTGTGCTCTTCTGAATATGTGTCCATGTAAAAAGAGGTAGAGAAATTAGAAAGTGACTGATAACTTAGATAGCAGTAGGTAAGGTAGAGCAATAAAAGTGAAGTTAATAAGATAAAACAAAACCCTGAAATGTACAAAATGTCATCCTGCACCCAGAATAAATTAGTTTGTTATTCCAGCTTAGCTGGAAGCAAAAGCATGGCCCTTAAGTGAGCCGGTGCCTGTGCAGTTTGCTTTGCTTTGCTCTGCTCTGGTGTGAAATCGTATTGCCATTAGTAAGCCTGGTATTGATCTTCACTCCCCCTCCCTCCTTTTCTTTTTCCCCATCTTTTTTTACTCTTGACCAATGTGTGCTTTCTGTCATCTCTGTTGTCTTGGGAGGGGTTTAATTCTTCCTCCCATGCACTAGTTATTGTATCATTTGCCCAGCTCTTTACAGTTTGATATCATTCTTTGCTGGGTGGGTTGAGGGGGTCATTCCCGTACTCCTCTTCCTCAGACTTCACACCCACTTTGATCTTTTTTAGAAATATTTTATCAGCATTTGCTTATGGTAGGAATCAGCTCCATTTTGTTCAGAAAACATTATTAGTGTTCTAGCAATGCCAGGCTGGCTTTTATCTCCCCATGGAATCTCATTAGCTTTACATCACAATAGGAACAGCATATGTGCAACTGTGCCAAAGTGGCCAGTCAATTTAAATTTGTTAATAGCAGCATGGTTTTTAAGCAACTTTCTTCTACCAAGAGAAAGCAACTTTGTTGTTCAGGGGAAAAAAAAGACAAGGCAGTTTGTTAGAAGTAGAAATACAGCAGGAGAGCGGTTGCTCATAAATACCTTCAGAACTTTCTATTCTTTGACATGTCTGGTCCTATCCTATAAAAGCACCATCTTAAAAGAATTCCTATAGCGAGTAGGGATTGGATTGCAGGCATTTTGGAACACTGCAGAGATGTATTTAAAAGAAAGCACTGATTGGGGTTCTGCTGTGTTATTTATGCGCTGTTAATCACCTGATTTCTAATACTATTTTTAATATGATGGCATACAAATGGTTTAAGCAGGTTGAGATCCATTTTGTGACTTGTTTTTGCAAACTAACAGCCATGTGCACAATCCCAAAAGTTTTCCCTTCCAAGTGTCAGAATCATATGTCCCTGTTCATGCTGAATGGAGCTGCTTTTGAAGCGAGTTGGGCACGACTGATGGAGAGCAGAATCTGTTTCTAAAATTGTAGTGCAACTTAAAACTAGATCTGGTGTAGGACAGACTGATTTGATGTAGTGTTCTGTGGAGGAAGTTTTGTATGGTGTGAATCAGAGCTTGTCTGTACACAGATTTATTCAGGAATATGTCTTTTACTGAATAGCTTTGAGCATGAGCCTCTGTTTCTCCAGAGAAAGTTTGGCTAACTGCAAATTGGGAACAAGTAGAGTTTAGACTGGAATAGCAATTGTATTTTCTGTTCACACTTCATCTTACTCAAAATTGCTATTGGATATAGACACACCATGGGAAATACATAGGCTAGCCTTTAGAATAGCACTAGTTCTCCATGTTAGAAGTAGAAAATACAATTTAATCATTAACTGGACAATTGTGTCATTTATTGGATGCTTTGATATTACTGGTGGGGACCATTAATAGCTTTAGAAGTTACAAGGTGTGAAAGAGCTCTCATGGTTGTGTTGTCTTCTTTAATAGTCCAGCCTAAAGAATTTTGCCAATATTTTCTGCATTCAGTCTTGAACTTCTGGGAATAGGCGAGTTTGTTGACTGTGCTAATAACTTCACAAGCTGACAGGCTGAGTTACTTTGGGTGAATAGTATCAGAGCTGTCAAACTGCCTCCTTCCAGAAGAAGCAAAAATTGGCAGTGATTTAAAAAAATAATTAAATTCTATCAAAGCATTGATTTTCCTGAATTTTCTTTAATCATTTTTGCTATTATACACAGAATAATACACATTTTATATGTACTGTGCCTAGCTGTGATTCCCAGATGTAAGATCTTGTTATGGCTCTGTCTGGGAAATGAAAAAGCTTTCTATTAGAAATCCTTTAGTAATGCAAGTATTTATAAACCATAAGCATATTAATTGATTCCTGGTTTCAAAGGAAATGAAACTGAGAGCTTGATTTCTGTTTGTTCAATGTAAGCAACCTGGAACAGGACTGCAAGAGTTAAATATTTCAGTTCTTCCCCATTAGAAAATGGAGAGGAGCATATTCAATGTTTTCTGTTAAAATGCATTTTAATATTGAGGTCTTTTATCCTGGCGTTTTGTTGTTTGTTTTTCTTTAGTGAAACAGGCCAAAACCAAAGCTTGGGGAGTTTTATTGGAAGTTATAACCTCTAATAAATTGGTCTTCCAGAAGTATTTAATTTAACTACATTATTGACAGTGGTTTGTTGGGCAAATCAGCCCAGGTTAAGAGAATTTGTCTGTTAAAAAACTGACCAAAGGAAACCTACAGAGAAGACCAGAATGCTTTCTTCTGGCATGGTTTGTTCAGTGACTTCGCTTGTTTGTGATTTCACAAAAGGCAGTCACAGGAGCATAGATTTTGTTCTTATGCTGTAGGTTTGTGAAAGTGAGGCAGATTATTTGCTATGGATGCTTTTATTTGGTACAAAAGCATTGGGGTTTTTTTAGCTTTTTATGGCTGGGCTGATAGTCCAAAGCATGTTACTTTAGTATTATCCCATATGGCACAGATCTGGTTGCCTTCCTAATCACTGGGCTCACTTTAGCCACCAGTTTGGATTCTTTTAGCAACATTATTAGGTTTTATCATGTTTATGAACTTCCAAAGGTGTGCTTGATTTTACTTCGTGCATACAGTTATTTATGATGATTGCTTCAACTGATTCTTGTGTGAAGTTGGCAGAGGGAATGGAAGGCCGCTAGCAAAAGCTACCCAGAATTACCTTGAGAATGTCTTGGAATCCTTGGTTTGCTGCTTCCCCATGGAATTTATACTGTTTTCCTCCAGATTAACACTGCTTTGTCTAAAATACAGATGAATAAGGGCGTGTTCTTCTTTTGCCTGTTACAGGTGACAGATCATGCGACCACTGCTCTATTGCACTACCAGCTGCCTCAAATGCCAGATGTGGTAGTCAGATCTTTCATGGTAAGTGTACTGGAAAATACATTTTTCATACAGACTGACTTCAGCATCCTTACAGTGATTGACATTAAGCAGTTCTGATGCAGTTGTAATTTCCCCTGTTTAAACAAGTTAGACAGTAGAGATTGTAATTCTTGTTTCTCATACCTGAACGAAGAGCTCATTCTCACTACCCTGGGATAATTGGTGTTGGAAGACTGAGCTATATATGCCTCTTCTGTCACAGGTCTCACAGCTTGATGATTCCTATTTGCAGAGTTAGTCTGTATAGGACCAGCTTGAAAGACAGTAGGAAAAACTCAACTAAATGCTTCTTTATGGCCCAGCCCTTTCATGCTGTTCATACTGTGCAAGAAGTTGAGTTCTAAACATAGTTAAGTCTGCTCTGCTGGAAGCTCTCTTTTAAGAGGAGATTCCTAGTTGGTACCATCTAATTTCGCCATTCACAATCCTTAGGTGTATACAGTAGCACTGGTTCTATTATATCTTTGTGTCTTTAATTTCAGCTGTGTAATTTCAGAACAGTTAGGTTCCCTTACCTGCTGTGCTGGCTTCTTTATTTAATAAAACTGCCACTAAGATGGGAGATTTGCAAAGGTCTTTTCTCTTGAAGTGCGTCTTAAGCTAATTTTGAAATGCTTTTCAGAGCAACTCTTGCTGGTCAAATTCATGTTTAAGATGCTTCTGCAAACTAGTACTGAGTAGGATGAGTAGCACCTGGTTAAGCTGTGGACCTGCCTTCCAGATTTGATAAAACTCTTGAAACTTTTAAGAAAGCAAAAGCAAATACATCCCAGAAGTGTTGGTCCTTTCACAGAAGTGCAATCCACATGACAGGATATAATGACGTCCTTGTTTTCTGATGGGAATGAAGAACCCTTTTTTTTTCTCCTTGCTGTCAACAGATGTCTCAAGTGCACGATTTAACTTCATTTACCTATTTTTGTATTATGGTTCAGAAAATTTGATTTCTCTGTATTCCAAGCAAAGCCCATCCAAACTCAAGTAAATAACAGAAATTTACTTGTAGTGTTCTGTTGCCCTTGTCCTTTTATTCACTGCTAAACTCAGAGAAGTTCTGGTTCTCTTGAAGGAGAGTTATTGACCGCCAAAGGTTTGGTTGCTATAGAGAAGGCACTGATGAAGATGGAAGGGTTTATTTCAATAAACTCAGATGACCCCTTCTTCAGAGAGCAGTTTTCTCTTATCGATGCTATTCAGTAGGACTTTAAATGACAAGATTCTTGTGCATTCTTCACAGTATAAATCTGCCAGCCTAGGTGCTTTTTAGTTGTGTATCTCCTTGAGAATTGAGTTATGTAATGCTCATTGCTATGTATGATGATGGAGACAATCCATTCTAGAGGCAGGAACTGTACCTAGGAACACCTGAACTTACTGTGTTGTTCCGCACAAGCCTTTTATATATATATTTATCAGTGTAATTTGATTTAAAATGGTACGGTATTTTTATGACCAATGAATATTGATCTTAAAATCACATTACCGAGGAAGTTAGCTTGTTGTGAAAGTCCTTATATCTTCAGCTATGAAGCATTGAGACTGCTGCAGTATGATTGCAGCAGGGGCATGATAGATGATCATAGGAAGAGATAAACCAGTATTTGGTTGAAGAAGGTACCCATCAGGAACAATTATATTCCAGTAAAAATATGAGGGACATTACAATACTTGCCTTCCATCAATATAGTTTCTCTAGCTACAAATACCTCCTGCTCAGAGTGCATGAATTTCTATTAACAAATTTGCTTAAGTGACTAAAAAAACACAAGATGATAAATAAAGTGGGAATTCAACTATACAGTGACCTTGTAATCTTGGGCATGTTTCTGTTTATAAAATCACTGTATACCTCACTGGGGCCTCGCCAAAGTACATTCTCTGTCCTTGCTGTCGCTGTTTGACAAGAATTATGACAAAGGGGAACATCTATCCAGTTTTCTTAATTTCGCTCCCTTTTCCTTTTAGACCTGGTTAAGAAGTTACATAAAGCTGTTCCAGGCTCCATGCCAGCGCTGCGGAAAGTTTCTGCAGGATGGCCTGCCACCTACATGGAGGGATTTCCGAACACTTGAAGCTTTTCATGATACTTGCAGGCAGTAGAAGGCCAGACCCTGATAATGTCAGGAGTGGACAATCTGTGGGGCTTGGAAGAGAGCTGATGGTTTGATAGGTGATTCCATTTCTGAACCTTTCACCCTGTACTAATTAGTGAGGTTGCACTAGTACATTTGACTCTTTAGAACCCAACACTCTGCAAGGCACATGTGAGACTAAAAGATTTTGAAGAGGACAGTAAGAAGCTGTGTGTGATCACTTGATACTTCTCAGGTGAAATGAAATGTCTGGGGGGATTTGACAGTAATAATTCATTATTCTAAACCTTAATGAAAATACCTGTGTACAGTTTGTGATTTGTGACAGAATTTGCAGTGTCAAAGACTTTTACAAGTTTGAAATAAATTTTATATTCCAGAATTTGTGATGTTTGTTTTTTATTTGACCGACAGAATCCTTGGGTTTGGGGGGCAATTTTCAGTGCTGCTCTTTTCTTTAGAAAACTAGAAACATTTAAAGATCCTGGAGATAGGATGGGGGGTGGTTGTTGCAAGGCTGCTTATCTGAGTGCTGGTGCCAGCGGGGTGTTGTGGAAGAGATTATGGTGTTGATCAAACATGGAATTTCAAAGGCATGTGGCAGCTTGGAAGATGCAGTGTACTGTCTAAGGAGGGGGCAACAGATGTTTCCCTTTACTAAAATTGTAATGAAGAACGTTAGCATAATCTGCATGTATTAAGTGATTGGAACACGTGTGATGAGCAGTGACAGCGTGTCATGGTTTAGGACTGTAAGTAATGAAAGAATTCATCCCTAAAGCACAGCTTCTGCAGCACAGACACATACAGCATGTTTCCTATGAGATTTAAAATTTGCCTGCCACATGCCAGGGAAGATCATGATCCCTCCCAGTGATCACTGTGCATGGAATGCTCATCTTTGACCAGCCTCAGCCATTATTCCTTCACCCAAAGATGGGGAAGGTCCTTGGTCCTGACTGGGACTGTAGCAGTTTGTGTCTGCTCTGGGATTTTCCTCAGGACTGTCATTTCATCTGTCATCTCCTGATAGCCACTTTGATTAATTCCACTGTGATTCCCACTGGTGCACTCTTGTTTCCTTTACAAGCCACAGAGGTTTTGGTAATAAGCTTGCTTTTTGGGAGCTGATAAGGGAGGTCTGAGGCTTTGTCACTCAGTTAATTTTCAAATAAATTGACACTAAGGTATTATGCTACAGTCTGAGTTATAAGGTTCCTTCTGCTTATAAAAGCTGCTGCAGAAAGAAAATACGTCCTTTGCAAGGGCTTTGGTGGTGGCAAAGTTGGGTTTGGTTCTCAGCAAGGGGTGTGGAGTGAAGTTAATCACATTTACGAAAAAGAAGGGGACAAAGGGGCCACAAAAACAGGGCAGGAAGGGGAAGAAGCCAATTGAAATAAGGTGCTCAGAGATTTTAAAGCACTTGTTCCTATAATTTGAACCCTACAGCATTTATGAAACAGCCCATTTTATAGCTGTGAAAACTGAGAAATGAAGAAACTTCAGTATCACCCTGTACTTGTGTGGTACTAAATTAACTGTGGTTGCTAGTAACATGAAAGACTTGAGCTCTCAAAGACAGCAGCTCCTTCCTGCAAGGACTGTGCGATGTGGAATTTCAGCTTTCTGGTTGCACAAGTCTGTGCAAGGCTGGCTCTATAAGAGCTTGAAAGAAGAGGCGTGTTTGTGACTTCCTTCGGAGGCACAAGTGAAGAAGAGTATGTGTTTCAGGATGCTGGTAAGTGAAATCTGATTCCTTTTAACTTCTTGTTTTTAATTATTCCCAATCACCGAACACAACCATTGTCATATGGGATAAAGGCCATTTCAAATCCACTTGCAGTTGAATTAGCTTATGACAGCTTTTCCTGCTATTATTTGACCCAAGTAGCCACCTTGGTACAAAGATCACCCAAGACAGAGCAACATGTGCATCTTAGATGAGAGAGTGCCGTGTAAATAGGCATCCCTGCTCTCTGTCCCATTACTGCACTGAGTAGAAGCTTTGGGCTTCTGATAGTGTAAGCCTTTTTTTTTTTTTTGGTTAATATAAAGTTCATAATACGGTATCCAACCTGCTTAGGCCCTGCTCCATCCTGTTTATATTGAAATAATGGTGCAGAGAAAGCAAATCCTGAAGTATTGTGTGTGGAATCATGTCTTTGTACTTTTAATTAGCTGCAGGAAACGGCATCAGCCAGTCTGTGTTAAGTGAGCCTCATATTTTAAACCTGTAATTGGAGAGCCTGATGGAAAGGCGTAAAATTCACCATTGGTACCTCAGCACAAAAATAATTGTCTTAGAGACGTGCAAGCCTCTTGGTCATGTTCCTTCCCCCGGGAACTGCAGCAGGAGGGAATCTCTCATAGAGGCCCTGAAAAAAACAGTGATCTCCATCCCTGGAAGCCTTCAAGTGCAACAGGTTGGACTGTTTCTGTCTTGGAGAGTAGAATTCAACTCTAAACTCTTCTAAAGCTTATGAACTGCAGCGTGTGCTTGTCTCTGCTCACTGCCCTGAGGTCCAAGTACTCAGGGGCCAGCGCTGAGTTATTGCTGAGAGGGGGATTTCCAAGCAAGCAGAGGCTCCTTTTGAGTTTTGAATGTGAGGAATAGAAGGTGGGAGATTTCTCCTAACAAAACACCATTCCCACCACACAGCATTTTGGTGTTCTTCCTCCACTTTGTGGCTTGGGTAATGGGCATTTTTTCCCCCTTAGTTAAGAGGGATGGGTGACAAAGAGCAGTTTAGTTGCAGATGAGCAGCCTTGCTTCTTTTTATCGTTGGAGTTTGTTACAGCTTTTAAAACAGCTCTGCTCTTTGAGGCAAACAGTGAGGGCTGTGATCCATAAAGACTGTCTCTCACCTCTTCCAGAGCATCTTCTAGCCCCTATAGGGGGTTGGAACGAGGTGATCTTAAAGGTCCCTCCCAACCCAAACCATTCTATGATTCCAGACTGCATTTCTCTTGATGCCTGTCTCTGCAAGGCAAGTGCTGCTGCCAAAGCAGTAGCAGCCAAATACAAGAGAGAAAAGGAAACCAATCTCCATGCAGAAAGAGCAGTGCTGCTTCTAGTGGCTCAGGCTCTGTATGTTGGAGCAGCGTCGTTGTTGTTTATACTACAGTGATGTATTAATCTCACCTAATAGTGCAGGGAAAGCGCATTGTCTCACCCTGCTCAGCAGCCTCTTAGTATCACTTGCCCTACTCCCAGCGCATGCTCTGCTGTCGCACCCCTGGTGTGAAGGGAGCTGGGTTTATTTTCCCATGTGCCAACCCCACTGACTGCGCTGCCAGTGCTAGCGAGTGCTAAAGGTTACAAAATCCATCTTTTTGCTAAGAAAGCAACTTAATTAATGTGAAAGTTTCTCTGGTGAAGGAGACCAGCAGCAGCAGCCGCCACGCAGTGCAGGCTGCAGCCAGCTCCCCTCTTCCCTTCCAGCACCCCCCTCCAAAACCACTTTAATTTGTCTGCCAATATTGGACAAATGTAACAGGCTGACTTTTTAATTTTCTGCTCCCAGGTCTCCGTTGTCCCCTCATGCATTTTTCATTGCGGCTCATGGCTCCCTCCCTGCCTGCCCTGTGAACAGTATTGATTGACTGATTAAGCCATCAAGCCATGGCAAACAACTTTAATTTTCTAACCAAAGCCTTTCCCTTTGCTTCCTCTCTCCTATATTTACCTTCCCATGAAGTTTTTAATGCCTGCTTGGAAACAAATACATATTTTGAATTAGTCCCTGGGTTAACTGGGAGCTCTGCACCACCGAGAGCAATCCTCAGTAAAATACTAACCCAGGAAATGTAATGAGAGAGAGGGGAAAGTGCTTGTTGAAACCAGAATCATTCCTGCCCCAGCTTTTGGAGAAGGGCTTTAGGGGGACTCGGGGCACTTGTCTTTTCCCTTTGGTCTCTCCCAGTACCCTTCAGTTTTACTGAGAAGCAGCCCCCACAGCAGGACAGCATCCCTGGTCGTACCTTCCAGCCCTTGGGCTCTGGGTACCAGCTTGTGCTTATGCAAGTTCTTGGATCACAAATGAATGTTCTCAGCTAAAGCCTCACCCAGTCTCCTGCACACCATTCCTGTGTGCTCTGAAAACCTGAAGTGTTCCTGCAGGCAGAGGTGAGACCCACGTTGTCCTGAAGGACATCATCAAGCCATGATGGTAAGTGACCTGAATCCCAGAACTGGCAGGTGAGTGAAAGCATCTTCCGTGCAAACTCAGTACAAGTGGCCTCAGTGAGGCTTGTCAGCACCGCTCTGGGGTTTTGCAAATGGCTTTTCAAGGTAAAAATGCAGGTTAAATATCAGGATGTTTGTCTCCCAGTGGAAGCCTTAGCACTCTGCACTGTGCAGTGATGCTGCAGTCCTGCTTAGGTGCTGGTCCTTTAGGTAGCACTGAGCTGTGAGAGCACAAATGGGGAATTGTAGCCCAATTTGAGCATTGGCCCCAATGCTCGGTCTGATGTCTCTGAACGTGTGAGTGCCAAAGATGAGCAAAACCTCCCAGAGGGCCTGCGCCACTGTTGATGGGGGATTTGCATGGAGGCAGAGCTAGGACCAGGCACCTTTACACCTCTGTGACTGCCCTGTCATAGTATTTCTACCAGTGTTTAGCTGGGAGTCAGTTGCTCCTTGCTCTGTCCCAATGAATGCAGAGAGCCTGGAGGTAGGAGATGTCTCTCCCAGCAGGGTGGGTAAGCGGGAGGCTTGGCTGTGATTCAATAGCTTGTACCCACCACTGCATGGAAACCTCAGGTGTTTCTATTGCCGCCCACACCTCTGCCAGTGGGACCTGGGTACAGGTTCACGTGATGGATTCAGTGCAGGTACATGTGAGGGGACAGATCAGCCTCACAGCTGACTCTTCGTGCAGGTTCCATCACTGAGTTCAGCCCCTTAAATCATGGGAACCAGCTTCTCTGTTAGGTTTGAACCTCACAGCCCATGGTGAGCCCTCAATTGCCTCGGTTTACCATAAGCACACCCTGGCTGGGCAGGGTTTGTCCTGTCCTCACCTCGTGTCCTTCAGAAGGACAAGTAAAAGGGGAAATGTCAGCTTCAGACGGGTTTCTTCCCATTAGAAGTTGGCTGCTTTGCCCATGGACATTTGTTGGTCAGAAGCAGGGGGATACAGGTGGAATAGGCTGATTGATGAGCAACAACCCTGAAACAAAGCTGTCTTGAAGTCATTGGGGTCTGTGTCACCTCTCTTTAAGGTCTCTGAGGGACTTTGATTTCAATATCAGATAATTAGTTGCTATGAAGACCGAGTGCAGGAAAAGACAAGTCGTGGACTTGTTAGAACTTCTGAGGTCATCCTTTTTATTTGCCTTTTAAAACCAAGTGATCAAAGTAAGAGACAACTCCAGATGTGCTCCTTGTTAGCACCAGGAGGGCCATGAGCCCTCTGGGAGGTCAGAGTATGAGCCTCTGGAACAACAAGGCGGTTTTTCATCATCTGGCATTTTATCCTCTGTAAGGTTCAACAGGGGCACTAATGCCTGATTACCAGGTTTGTGTCGTGAAAATGAAAGGGGATTAAAAAATGCGTAGGGATGGAAATGGTCTTATATTGTATTGTGATAACCCAGGGACAGCTGAGCATTTCTCATTTATTTATGCTTTTATCTTAATAAGGAGCTGATTCAAAATGAGAGTCCTTGTAGTTGGTAATGGAAGGGTTTGTGCTGATCAGAAAGTTGCTCTGAAAATCAGGGCCTGGGCTCAAGGATGGCGGTGTTTGGTTATTCAGGTGCTGAGATTGGTCATGAGGGGTTTAAAGCAGTACCACACCCGGGTCTGTCCTTGATCAATGTCTCCAAGCAGCTCCTGCAAATCAGCTGAGGAATATTTCTGGACAACAACAAATACATGGAAAAATCTCAGCGCTGAAGTGATTTCAGATTCATGGGAGCAAACACCCACATCCAGAATGTGGTGGTAAGAGTTACCTGGAAGAGGAGCATGCTGTGGGATTGATGTACCCGGTGACAGTTAACCCATGGTATCAACATTTCAGCTCTGCAGCTCTCACAAGAAGCTGCTCATTTGGCACCCCCAGGTGAGGATTTACAGGCAGGAAGTTTCACCATAGCCTTGGTATAAAAATAACACGGGTAGCAGGGGGAAGCAGGCTGTGCTTGTGCAGCGCTGCTGTGCCCTCGTCTGTCACCATCTGCACTTCCTGCATGCAATTGGGTTTTATTCAGGTATTTTTAGCCCTTTTCCTTATAGCCTTGCTTCTCCTGATGGCCCCTCTTTAAAATGTTAAGAAAGCAGGAGCTTTTTGTTGTTAAAGGCGCTGAAGTCCCCCCAGCTCAGGAATGACAATGGGGCTGTGGTTTCCCTTTGTCTCACAGCAGTCTATAGAGCAGCTATGGGGAGAGGTGACCCATGGACACTGCTTACTTCCAGATGAGAAAGGTCATCAGTTCCTATGGCTGAAGAGGCTGGAACCCAACAGGGAACCTGAGGGAAGGTGAAATGTCAGATGAGAATGGCAGTTTGGGGATGCTCTTGCCCAGGGGCTGGATGCTGCCCGCATCCCACTGCAGGAGGAAAGATGGGCCCAGCCCTTGCAGTCAGGTGAGGTGAGGTCCCAAAATGCTGGATCACTAAAACAGGACCTCAAAAGGAGGCTTGACAATGTTTGTATTCCTCTGAGTTTGTACCCAGCTCTCATCTAAATCCTGCTCTTGTGATAAATTCCTCCTGAGGAGGTGACTGCTCATGTGCATCCAAAACCCTCTTCCCAAATGTCCCAAAACCTGCTTTTCTGATTCAGATGTGCCCCCAGGTAAGAAAAGGGAGAGAAACCATCCCAGTTCTTCACATAAAGATCTGTGCAGCTCAGGCACTGTGTGGATTCACCTCTGAGGTTTGGAGCTGTATAGCCTTGGAGGGAAGTGGTTGATGCTGATGTAGATGTGCTCAGGATCTTACCCTCCTGCACAATCCCATTTCCACTGCTGCACGTGGTTTTGAGGCATCAGCCATGGTAGGTTACAGTTGAATTGGATCCTTTGTATTAAATACTTATCTCCAACGAAAGCCATGAGGAAATTAAACCATGAGTATTCAACAAAAGGTGAAGCTGCTCCGCTCTTCCCATTTCCTGTTTGTTTCCCCATTGCACCTTTGCTGTCCTCATGTAGCCACAGACACCCATGAAATTAAAGCTGCTGAAGTGAGAGCTGAGAAGCAGTGCTAGGAAACATTTAAAGCTATTGTGAGATGACATTTTCCCATCCTTAAAGGAGCAGTGGGTAATCCGTAAGGAAGAAGATTCCTGCTCAATCTCTGCTGGTGACTGTGAGCTCTATTGGGAAGTGAGAGGTGAGCTCTTGGATATTACATCTGATACCTGTGGAGTCTGCAGGGGGATACTGCCCTCTGCAAGAAAGAAATCCCTACACTTGCTCGAAGGCTTTCAAACTGCTCATTCTGTTCACACATTTAGCTCTAATGCTTGCGTATAGTCCCATGTTTGACGTCTCATTTTCCAAACCTATTCATTTGCTTCTGTTCATAATTCTTTCGGTTATTTTTATGTTAGAAATTTAGCAGAGAGGTTGGGATTTCTTTTTCACCTCAGACCCTTTTAAAAAGGACCTTCTCTTGGCAATGGGAGTGCTTTACCATGACTGAAGCAACAGCCAAACATGGGCCCTTTCCTAGCAGGCTCCAAACAAGAAAGGAGCTGAGTTGTCCATTTCTTAATGCAAGCCAAAAGCACAAGGTAGAGGAATAGATGCACCCTCACCTGGTTATCAGGAGCGCCGAGAGTATTTGTCATTAAATAGTGGTGCAATGAATAAAAAGCATCACCTTCAGCCCTGGCTTTGCTTTGGTTTTCCCCAGCTATGGTACTTACACAGCTGTGCATGAGCACTGTGGGGCTATTGCTTGATAGGCAGCACAGCAAAGGTAAAGCTTTCAAAGGGCACTCAGGAAGCAGAGTAATGAAATGAAACAAAACCAGAAGCAAAACCCCACCTCCAAGTCACTGATTTGTAAACTGCTCTTAAAACCGGTGCTGCCAACCAAGACTTCCTCTTGTCAGGCTCGCTCTTGTCAGACGCACTCTTGGTCTGCTTTAACGCCATTTAAATCCTGTTCAGCTTCAGGTACAGTTCCTTTTTAGGCTCTTATTCCAAAACAATGACTTTCACACCTGGATACTCAGTGTTCTGTCCTTTTCCTCCATTATTTCTCATTTCAGTTTATTTTCTGTTCTTTCTTATTGCACTCAAAGGCCATCAGTGCTAAATCCTGGCTTGTAGCATTCCTGGATGTGAGTTCAGGGCTGGGGTTTGGCTCACAGGCTCCTCTCCATCCTCCAAGGTTGTGCTGAGATTTCAGCAGATTTCTGCCTGCACTCAGTGCCTGCAGGATGAGAACAATTTCCTGGTGCATCCCAACAGGCAGTCCTGGGGGTATTTTATTGGTCGCAGAAAATCAGATTTCTTTAAAATGTAAATATTAAAAAATAGTTCTATTTTTACTTTTCATCCCTCACGTGTCAGGGGCTTCATAAACCCTCCTTCAGTCTCGAATTGATGGATGTTAATGGGAGTTTTCCATTGGCTTCGATAGACCTTGGACTGGTCCCAAGGTGCAGCAATGCACTGACCTCTGCAAGGGAATGCAGCAGCTGTTAAACCTCATGAGGTGATGCTCTGGGATGCTTCATGAGGCTGAATGAACCAGAGGTAGCCTTTGGGTTGGCATCTGTGAATCCCTGCAGCAGTAAGAGGTTGGAGAAGGGAGTTTGGAGAAGGGTCTGGGCAAAGATTCTGGATCCCACTGGGGATTCAGTAACTCCTTCAAGGATGTTATCTGCAGTCTCTGAGTTCAGGATGGGCTGGAGGACAGTGGCTTTGCATAAGGAGAGTGCATGGGACCTCGGGGACAATGGAGGGGTGATGTGCTCCAAGGGATGCCCGTGGGAGCTGGGGTTGAGGATGATGGATGAGAAGGGATGAACTGTTTGATGCTCATCCCGGAGTCGCGTTGTGTGGGAAGAGGAAATGAAGCCTGGTATTGCTGGGGAAGAGAAAGAGAGAGGGGGGTACAGACCTCTAGAAGAGGGACTGGGGAAGAGCAGTGGACCTCATGTTGCCCCACAAATAGAACCGGGCTGGGGAGGTGCCAGGTCCCCAGGACAGGATAGAGGGATACTGGGCTGTCCTCTTTTCCAACTGTGTTTGTATGAAGGTGATTCTCCCACCAGGATTTACTTATATCCCATTAATTATCTACACGTTATATTTACACACCTAGTATAATGCCACTGTGTGTGGGGCATGTACTTGTATTTGCTCAGGGACCAGCCTACAGAACCATCTGAACACATGGCGGAATATAGACATAAATCACAGCACTTTACTGTAATGTGCTTGGTCAAGCTGAGCTACAGATCCTCCAACTACCCCCATTCATAATGATCAGTCCATCCGTGGTGGAAGATTAATAGTAGCCAGATGGAGAATATTAAGATGACATTATCTGGAAAGAGAGAGAACAGCATTTGAATTAAAGATTGTAATAGGATTAGCATTCCCAATTCCTGCAGGAAAACAAAGTGGCAGCGTTGAAAAGTGTACATTCTGCAGAAGAGGTACAGTAGAATCTCGCAGTCCCGGCTTTTTTTCTGTGGGAGCAGAGGCCAAATCTGTGTGCTCTACTAAGATACAAGAGGCCTCTGCTCCCACAGGAAAAGAGCCAAGACTGCCAAATGCTGCTGGACCTCTTCTGCAGATGATACACTTTGCAAGGCTGCCACCTACATTGCTCTCGCTCTTTCAACTCCCACCACAGAGTCATTTGAGTCAAAAACCTCCAGCCCTGGTCCTGGCACTTCAACTGTGGGAGCAGAGGCCAAACGTTCGTGCTCTATTCAGGTGAAGCTCGTCCGAGGTCCAGGGCTGGAGATTTTTGACTCAAATGACTCTGTGGTGGGAGTGGAAAGAGCGAGAGCAATGCAGGTGGCAGCGATGCAAAGTGTACCTTCTGCAGAAGAGGTCCAGGAGCATTTGGCAGTCCTGGCTCTTTATCTGTGGCAGCAGAGGACAAACGTTCGTGCTGTATTCAGGTAAAGCTCGGCCGAGGTCCAGGCCTGGAGATTTTTGACTCAAATGACTCTGTGGGGGGAGTGCAAAGAGCGAGAGCAATGCAGGTGGCAGCGTGGCGAAGTGTATCATCTGCAGAAGCGGTCCAGCAGCATTTGGCAGCCCTGGCTCTTTATCTGTGCCTGCAGAGGCCAAACATTCGTGCTCTATTCAGGTAAAGCTCGGAGGAGGTCCTGGCTTGGGGATTTTTGACTCAAATGACTCTGTGGTGGGAGTGTAAAGAGCCAGAGCGATGCAGGTGGCAGCGTTGCAAAGTGTAT